>SNQN01004321.1:35822-51962 GCA_008642245.1 Bassia scoparia
ATTACCTTTATTAACTCATTGTTTTATTGTTTGTTTTCGAGTTTTGAATTAAAGGAATCATAAGAAGGAAAAGAGGAGTAAGCAGAAAGGAGCATGTTATTAAACTCTTAAGAGAGTACAGATAAGTTTGTCTCCAAAGAGACTTGATTGACAAAGGAAAGGGGGATACTAGGCTCCTTGATAGACTCAGGAGGACACACCCTAGGACTAGCTATCCTAGCTTCTACAACACTAGACTTAGACTCAGATTCATAATCCTCAAGCATTGGTCCTTCACCCATGGTGCACTTGATGACCTTGCCTCTTGGAGTAGTGATCTTCACGGTCTTGCGCCAACCATGAACCAAACCTTCGACTGGTGTGATGAGAGTGGTGGGGTCGAATGCTTCCTTGGTCATTGCCATAATAACTTCTTGTTCAGCTGGAGGGGTGATTTCTTGGCCAAATAGGAGTCTCAAACCTTGTGCTTTGAGGCCATCTAGGGAAGATGCCTTGCTTGTGGGGACAAGATCTTTGTCTACAAAGTTGCGATTGCTGAAAATCTCGAGGCATGGATACTTGTTTCCATCCATTCTCGTGAAGTGCTCCGGGAATTCGTAGTATAGAAACTCATCCCCTTCCTTAATGAACTGTCCATTGAGAGTAAGCAGATATGGACCGAGAGTTATGTTGCATTCGTCCTTCTTCTTAGAGATCTTGTTACGTATGAACTCCAAACGCTCTTCATAGGAAGGAATGTATCCCAGACCGAATCTGTCATTTTTCGGTATGGGTTCCCGAAAGGGAGTTCCTTTTGCTTTGTGCAGTTCGAGTGTCATCCCTGGGAAGTGCCCTTTATCTCGTAGGAGTGCATTGACCACCAAGTTGGAATGTGGATGGAAGACAAAAGGGACCTTATCTTCTTCCAAGACTGCTACGGTAAAAGCCAATAAGTCTTCATCGTTCTCATCATGCTCGACATGGATTATGGGTTACTCAATTGCTTCGATTCTCATAGGAGATGCATCGATGGTGATGGGCTCATCTTCCCGAATGAATTTCACCTTTTGGTGGAGTGTAGAAGGGATGGCTTCTAGCTCATGAAACAATGTCGTCCTAGTAGTCAGTTGAAAGTCGGCTTGATGTCAATCACATGGAATCGGACCCTTCTTTCAACTGGCCCTGTAGTAATGTTAAGCCATACTGTGCCTAGAGTGTCCCTCTTGTTGTTGTCATAGGCTCGAATAGACAAGTTGTGAGGTTGCATCTCACTTTGAGAGATACCCAGCTTTTGTGCGGTCCTTAATGGACAGACGTTGATTGCGGAGCCGTTGTCAACTAACGTCATAGGCACATGGAGATTCTTGCAAATGACATTAACTTAGAAAGCTTTGGTATGCTCACTGCCTTCCATTGGGAGATCCTCTTCTAAAAAGGTAATAGAGGGAACATAAGAATCCCACATGACTAATACCACCATCGCTTCGGGAGTAGTGTCATTAGGCACATTCGTTCGAGTCAGTGCCTGGAGAAGAGCATCCCGATGACTTTTGGAAGCCACTATGAGTTGCCATATGTTCACATCTGCCTTTATCTTCTTCAACTATTTGATGATGAGATTCTCTTCTTGTGGATGAGGTGGCGGATGTGGTGTGACTTGAGCATTTGGTTGGTCAGTGGGAGTGTTGAATCAACCCGACCTAATGAGAACTTGAACCTCCTCAGAGTTGGAGGAAGGTGCTGGAACATAGAGGGCTTCAGAGTCTGCGTTCTCTTCCTATAAGGTACGGTGGTGGTGAACGTATTCTGAACATCCCAGTTTATGTAAACATTTTCGTCATCGCTATACCATATGTCGTTAACAAGATGGAAGAGGTGCGGTACGACCAATTGAGGAAATGGTTYTTTCATTGGTGCAATGAGAGCGGTAGGATCAAAGGAATCCTCGTCTTCTCTTATCATAGACACTTGAGTATGTTGTTTAGAGCCTTTGAGAGAAAAGGGGAGACGGCCACTATCTATCAAGTCTTGGACTGCTTCCCTCAATGTACGGCATTCTTCGATGTCATGCCCATGTCCTCTGTGGAATTTGCAAAACTTGTCTATGCTTCATTTAGGAGGCTTTTTCTTCAAAGGAGGATTAGGAGTAGGGCCTTTTGGCCTAATGAAGCCAATTGCCTTGAAGTGCTCATGGGCTTAGGCATAGGGCATGCCTATCCTAGTGTATTTACACTTGTTACGAATCACAGGTGCCTTCACCATAGTCTTGCTTTTAAGATAATCATCGATCCTCTTCATTGCTTTGTTCATGTGAGAAGTGATGACCTCCACCATATCAGTTGTTGGCTTTGGTTCAGTGTCATTCTCACTAACTATTTTTTACAAATTGTTATGTGAAGAATGTACTTTTCCCTTTAACAGAACCCGGTCTACATAGTGCTTAAGGATGCCATATGGATCACTTCCTCAAGATTTTCGATGACCTAGGTATTGGACGTCTCTAGCTGAGTGACTCGGGAAGCCAATGAGTTGAGGGTCTTATTAAAATCAGCTAAAGTCAAGTCCATTCGAGTGTCTTCACTATCCATTAGTGCAATGGTGTTGATTGACGGAGTGCTGCTTGAGAACCGTGGAACGAACCCTGTGTCTACGAGCTCAAACCGCTGGTGCCTACACTGTTTGCACATGGACCAAAAGTTAAGCACCATGTCGAATCAACCTGTGATGCAATGCATGTCTTAGGGGTGATCATCCCTTGCCTATCGACTGACTTAAAAATGTAAAAGTGCATGAACGTCGGAATTTTGCCTTTCGCCTTTTGTTTTCATTTTTCACTTTTTTTTTGTCACTATTTTTTTGTTTTTGTCCCCTTTTTTTGCTTTTCTTTTTTTTTTGAAAAGGCGAAGTTCAAAGGTCRGACGTCCGTTTACAWWTGTATGACTCAAAAAGACGTAACGCCTAATGATTCTAGTTTACAACCACTTTGACATTACGACGCCTAAGGAATGATCACCTTGCTATATGAGGACTGTTACATGACTCAATGACTTATTTGTTATGAATGCAAAGCTAGGGTCCTTAGTCTAAGAGCACATAGCATGTTGTCACGCTAGCACGAACCCTATATGCAAAAGAAAAAAACAAAAGTCCAGCCACCTAGAGTCAGTTGCTACGTTATCGAACAGGTCAGTCCAAGTGTCCAAGTGGGTCCCATGACTAGGCTCAAAACGATCCTTAAAACATCCAGCCTACTGTGATGATCAAAAGAGGTCTAAAACATTACGGCTTTATAGTGCACGCAGTCGCACATAATGGTGGGGATGGGCATCAATCTTAAGAATTGGTTACATAGGTAGTACGCCAGCGCCAATCTTAAGCGAGCCCCCCCTGTCTTGTCTCAAGTATAGAACACACTTATATGAGACGTGATGCCTAGAAAACGGAAATTAAATTTATGCCTTAAGGTTATTTTTAATCTGAATTGTCGAACCGTTTGTTAGTCAAAATTACATGCAAATTACATAGAAAGTCGAATTTCTAAACAAGCATGCAAAAGGGGGTTTAGAATTGAGAAGACCAAGAACGCTGCATCGGACCCTTAGGAACCCTTGTCGAACCATAGAACCCTTGAAAACCTCTTATATCTATTGCAAAAGAGCCTTTGAAGATGCCACAACAAGAAAAAACATGCGCGGGCGACCGACATTAGTGACCGATTTTCGGTCGCTAATGTCGATCTCTTTTTTTTAGCCGCAAAAAAAAAATATTAGCGACCGAAAATCGGTCGCTAAACATTTAGCGACCGATTTTGCGACCGATTTTTTATTAAGAAAATGGCAAAATTTCAGAGGGAAGAGAGAATTAGCGACCGAAAAAGCGGTCGCTAATCCTCWTTAGCGACCGAAAAATCGATCGCTAATTCTCTCTCCCCTCCAAATAAATGGATAGAAATGGTAATTAATGACCGATTTTTCGGTCGCTAAAAGGTTATTTCGGTTATATTTTTAAAACTTGCACGTGCGTTTTTTCACCATTTGTTTTTCCGTAAATTTAATATAAAAATAAATAAAAATAAATATTAACGAAAAACAGAATAAATATACAAAAATTAAGTTTTATATTAAATTCTGCAGCAAGTAATATTCCATATCCGATGCCATAATACAAAATACGCTTGAGTATCAGTTAAAACAAACGAAATTCTTTCCGTAGTTCAGCTTGTCGAAACTCCATAGTAGCCCGAAATTTCTGAAACCGCTAGTTAAATTCTAAAAATCCAGAATATGAGCCGGAGAGAAAAATCTCGACGAGTTTGTTGATGAGAATTCACCATCTGCAATAGAAAGAAACAAGTTTAAAAAAGATTTATACGACTAAAAGACATGCACAATAATCATAAACACAGACTAAAACACAGCGAGGGCCACAGAGGAGTTAACTTCGAAAGAAGAAATAGGCTTAACACACGATACGAGGCCATTAATAAATAAAACTGATGATTTTATGTTGCAACATGGAATGAACTACTCCTCACTTTGGTTAAGGAACATAGGTCCATTTGTACAAAGCTTCAGAACTACAGTATTAGTCTATTAGTCTATTAGTTTATAAAAAATATAATCAATGAAAACGATTAAGGAGACACTAATTACCTTAATCTCAATTCCATAGCTTGCTGAGCTTTAGCTTTCGACAACGCCGACAATTTCAGTCCGTTAAAGATAATCGGTTTCAATCATTGCAACATGCACCAAACAGAAAGGGGCTTCTCATTAAACAACAAAGCCATCTCCTAACAGAATTAATCTCAAGGGAAGTAACTTCAACATACAAAACAGGAAGAATAGTTGTGAGCGGAGTACTGTGAGTGAAAGTGAGTGAAACACCGTGAGAGTAGTGAGCAATTTTTTCAGCATATTAGACCAATAGAATTTATAATGTAGTCACATAAGACGTCTTTTGCATTATTTTCGACTTGTATTTTTCAATCTATACTCCACACACCAGAAATTCATAATTGTAACTTACTGGCATATCAGACAATAAAATGAAATAGGTATTCAGCATAGCATTRGTGATTCATCTGATTAACAWCACAGAATGCTCACAGTTCAGAAGTAAACTAATRAAGCACCAATTTATCAGCTAGTAATTAATTTAACAGATATCAACAACCACATGACAGATTAGTCACTTGAGAATCAGACCTATGATYAACATGATCATGTCATGTCTCTCCTCTGCTGTAAGAGGCAGTCCAGCACACTGCAGAATATAACACACTACTGACTTAAGACAAACACAATGGCACAAGASATACTTTAACTCATGAAGCTAATATTCAACTTCCAGTATTGGTCCTCTTCTCGTTTTGTCCAGGAAACAAAGAGTAATTAAATAGATACACAGAGTCTAAGTACCTTTAGATATACTTTGAAAAGAAAACAAAAATAGATAAATAGTCATATACTATAAGTGAACATAGGAATTTAAACCCAACCTCCGAACAAAATTGTGAGGTTTGATAATATATTAAGGACAAAGTTTAATCACWTACCAAATCAATACAAATTGTTTCTAAATATATTAGATATAATACGAAGAGTTTGTTATACCTTTCTCGAGGTGCAAACATGAACTCTAGAGGACAACTCCATCAAGAAAATCAACCTTTCTCTTCTTCAATTCTACATCACTTGCAGACCATTAATCATACTTGAATGCTGACTTTGTATGAAAAGTTTCTTGTCTATCGAAGACACCCTTTGACTTGATTTCCTTCAAGCACAGTTTGCTTTTAGCTTTACCAAAACTCTATTTCACAGAACAATAAAGTCAAAGAGTATAAAAAACATAGACCTTACCCTGCCCTTTCACCATAGTCAGGCCCCTCTCGTGTAAAATTTTCAGCCGAAAAGCATATCCTGAATGCAATATATCCACATCATCTTCAGTAGCAACACAGGTCACACCCCCCTTACTTTGCAAGCTGCCAAACCAGAAGATTGTAAAATGTAAATCACTTGCAAAGAAGAGTCCAGTTATAGTACAACATATAAAATCACTACTACCTTTCTCCAATCTTTAAAAGGAAAGAAACTTACTTTTTCTGACATCTGTCTTTGCTTTAAGCTTCACTCAATCCCCAATATAATGGTTTTTCCTTACATGTTGCAAAGTAATCTCTAGGGAATAAAAAGTTCAATACACTAAATAAGAGTTTAGTGCGTGTTGTTGGCAAGTGCTGCAATCACTTATCAGATTACTCTGTTGGGAAACTCAGTAAACTGAATGTTACCAACCGCCTTGATGCGCATATAGCATAACCTATCTAATTCTAAACTTGAGCTACAAGCCCATTGATACACATATACAAGAGTGAGCATACCGGTCCAAATATGCCACGACAACTAGTCTAAAAGGCATTCACCTAGCCATTAGAGGAGGTGAGAAAGATTGGGGTTCGTTGGTTCGCACAGGGAGCGGGAATGATACCCTTATTCAAGTATTTTTAGCTTTATTGAGCCTTCTGGGAGGGAATATTTAATTGATGGTCGATTATCTGCCAAGTAGCCTCCATGATCGGTAGTCTCGCGTTGAGTTCAATTCCACAAGGAAGCCCATTACTTTCCAGAGAGACAGTAAGAAACAATTGTGGAGTCCTCTTGGTCTGATATTCTGAAGAAGTATATGGAATAAAATGCTTCCCTCTTACGCTAGATTCCATTGTCATGCTTCACACAGATAAATTGTTTAACCTTGTTAAGTTGTTCTATCTGATAATTCTGAGCATGAGTAGAATTGAACAAACACACAAGACATAGCTGTCCGGAATATCTGCGTGGCTACTAATAATTGTGTTCGTTCGCAGAATGATAGCGTTTATCGGGTGGTGTATATTTCTGAAAACGTGATCATTTAAAGTATTTCAATTTGTTGTGTTGAAACGAACTGACAGACTTTTCTGTGTTCTTAGCTTAAGCAGCTGGCGAACTTTTTGACAGACTATGATAGTGCAAATGTTTTGACCCTATTGTGCATTGAAGTGCATCGCAATCATTTTGTGACAAATTTTCAGTCTCAACTGTAGGTATAAATATATTGTGATCTTCAAATTAGTTTTTTTTTTACTTTATATTTATTTGGTGAATTAAATCAATATCTGAAAGCTTATTATATCCTTCGCTATGCATTTCAATGTTTCAATAGCTGCACGAGATGGTGACATGCGCTTTGGGTGAGCAAAGAGGGAATACTATCGCACAGCTGTGACTCACATAAGTGGAAATTCTGACGTATTGTTTTTTAACAGAGTCCCCAAAGATGCATTGCGACTTTTTTTATTTATGTAGCGAGGTTCTTATTTAAGATTTGATTTGATATTCATTATCGTACGTTATTTATTTACATTTTTCACCAGAAAATTTTTAGAAATATAATTGATGTTCAATCATTTCGTGTTCTACAACTTTAGGTTTCATTTAATAAAATTATTTATTTTCATAATTCTATTTTGTGTTCGGTTAGATTAATATTTTTTATATCATATACGCAAAAAAAAATACGCTTTAACATCCAGAATTAAAAAAAAAAACAAAGCAAAAAAGGACAAATTAGCGACGAAAATCGGTCGCTAACTTCAATTGTTCCATATTTTTTTTAAGAGGTAAATTGCATTCAAGCGACTGATTGTCGTCGCGGTAATTGCATTTTTTGAGGGAAAATGGAAATTGATGAGACCTGAAAAGTACGGTCCGCGTATGTAGAGACTCGCAATATGTGTCCGGTCACTAATTTCATTTTCCGTTCAATAATCTGTGAGGGTTCCTGGAGTCTCTTAGTCGCGTCGTCTAAAAATTTTGTAGCGACCTGAAACTATCGCCCTCGCTCAATTTTTTTGCGACCTAAAATGCGACCGACGTATACGACCGAAAATGGTCGCTAAATGTGGTTAGCGACAAAAATTGTCCTATGACGGTCGCGCCGAGCGTGTTTTTCTTGTTGTGCTCGTTAAACTTTGTGTTCTTATTACTTGGTCTTTTATTTCGCTGCTTATAGGAACAGCCCCACTGGTTCGCATACATATCAAAAGTAAACGAAAAGAAACTGAAGCTAAATTAGGGCTAAATAGCTAGTTTATCTCAATTTACCCCCTCTGAGTACCTACAAACCTCAGCAACCTATAACGTTTTTAAAGCTTCGATCTGCTCATATTTTACTCAACTTGAGCTTTTGATGTTGAATGTTGATTGCTTTTTCCTCCTTCTCAGTTTGGTAATTTGAAGATGTGGAATGTGCGATCTGTTATTCCGCGGTGGGTGGTTGTTGAAGTCTAGTTGTGATGAAATTTTGCCACGTGGGTAGCGGTTTTGCGTTATTTGGCTGCAAGTCAGTGGGTGGTGAAGTGGTGGTTTGTTCGGCGTGGCGTTGTTGTAGTTAGTGGGATGATGGGCTAAGTTAGGTGGATGATGATGGCTACAAAAAAGTGACCTAGCAGCGAGACGGAAAAGGAAGAGGCGAGGCGGGTGGTTGTAGGTGATTGTGTGGCTATCCGGTTGGTTGGGCAATTAGGTCTGTGCTGGTCTTGTGTTAGTGGGAGGTGGTGGGTGATGCGATGATTTAATTTTTAATCTAGGACAAAATTATATGGTCAGATAGATTTACTGGGTGTTGGCATGGAGAGGGACAAGTAAGGTTTGAAGTTGGAGCTTTGTTTATTTTTAGGAAAAATTGTACTTACCACCCTTTACTTTAGAAGTTTTGGAGATTACACCTTGTTTTATTTTCTTTTTAATTACCACCTGTCTCCTCCAAATTTAAGAAATTCCACCTTTTAACTGATTTCTGTCATTTTTTACATATCTTGTAATCACTTAAGAGGTGAGAATTTTTAAACTTATGAAAAGTAAAGGTGGTAATTTAAAAAGAAAAAAAACAAGCGTGGTAATCCTCAAAAACCTTCTAAAGTTAGAACGGTGCGTAATTGTACAGATTTTTCTATTTTTTTTGTTTCCTTATTTATCCTCTCTTTGTTGGTATTAAGGTGAGGACAATGATGGGCTTAAGAATAGACAATGAGATGATCAATTTACTATAATTACCACATAAAAGTTGAATTTGGTTTAAGATCAGAAAAAATACCATAAAATAAGGGGTATAATCTTGTCTTTTTTATTTTAAGTTGAGAATCCCCATCCTACATTCGATCTCTACGCCCCTTACTGGTGAGTTACGATAGAATATCTGAGGGATAATCCCTCATTTTATCCCTCACCTCCTGTAAACTAATTCCTTTTAATTTCTTTCCCTATCCAAAACAAACAAGGGAATAAAGAATATTTTCGTGGAAATAAATCTTGTCTCTAACTCTTCTGTCCCTCAAAACAAACAAGCTGTTTTAGGGTGTGTATAAATTTTGTTTAATTTTTTACAGCTAAGAGGTATTTGTAATTACAAACATTAACAGTTTCACAATTAGAAACAGTTATAAATTCCATTATTGCAGTTATGTTGTTACCACCTTATTTAGAAATGTTGCCAGATACGATACAGAGGGAGTTAACTTAGCGGTAGCGGACTAACCTATAGTTTCTATAATACCATTAATTCAGTTGCACGGCTAACATTTTTAGGTTTTTTAAATTAAGACGCATTAAACGAGGTTAGTCGCAAATCGTCCAAAATGCAATACTTAGCGACTACCATTTTCTGTAGTCGCAAAACTGCAGCTACCGGTCTCCTTATTTGCTAAAATGTTTTTGCGACCACCTTTTATATCAGTCGCTAAAAGGCTTTTTCTTGTAGTGAATTATTGTTATCTTGAAAAGAAATATTTGACACTACTTATATTCATATGCATGCCCATCGTACATAATTAAACGCATTGCTGTTTTTTTTTATTGTGTTTCTTCATTTACAAAGATTTTTAGACATTGGAAATATTTGTTAAAGAAATTAAAATTTTTTTTCAAGACCGCATAATAAAATTTTGTGACTTTCCCAAACTTCAAGGCAAAAATTTATGGTAGTTTAATTAACTTACTTCTGCTCTTTTTTTTTTTAATTCACCTAGCTACTAAGTTTTTTTTAAAAGAACAAATATATATGTTTATTTGTTATTTTAGGTGAAAAGATTGCCAAAAAGACTTAGAAAAGTTTTTAGAGAAATTTTTTAACCAGAAAAGTGACATTTGTCATTTACGATTTTTGTTTTAGTATAGAGTTATACATTATACGCGATTCTTAGTACTACTTTCCATTTTTATATACTATAACATTGTACCATTGAGATCATAGAAGAAAAAAAAAATTTAAGGAGAACAATAGATGGTAAATTTTCCCATGTACCCTTAAAGTATGACCTAATAGCTCATATACACCTAAAGTTCAAGACCGACTCGATGTTACACCCTTAGTGAGGATATAAAAGCTCAATTTACTCTTATGACTAAGAATCGTTAGTTTCCGTTAGTTTACCTTAGTTTGCTTTCCTTAAACAGAACTTATTATTATTATGTTATTTCGCTTCGGTCTCCTTCATTCTTCTCTATCCCCATTTTTCTCTCTGTTCTGCTAATTCTTCTTTATCCTCAAAACAACACACAACAAAAATTTGAACAAACAATGACAACAATAATGATTGAACTATAAATAACAACGAATTAGCCATCATCACGACGCAAATTTTCATTAAATTACAACAAGAACAGCAATTTGTTTAAATTTGAATTTGAACAAGTTACTACATAAACAATTCGAATTTGGTTTGGTCGATTATTTCAAGATTTTGTTAATGCTGGTTTGGCGTTGCTTATCAAATTCAAGAATATAGGTGGTCGATTTCTGATTTTGTGGTTGTTTTTTTTTTGTGGTTTTTAGGGTCGTAAGCTTTTTGGTTTGTGGTGGGTTTTCTAAGTCGTGGGTTCTCTGGGGTATGCAGTTCGGTGGTGGTTGCGGTCGTGGCGATTCGTGGTGAGTAAGTGTGGGCCAATTTCTAGTCATGGTGTCGAGGTTGGGTCGTGGCGAGAGGGTGGTCATGTATGAGGGAGGGGTGTCAGTGGTGGTGGTCAGTGATGGGTTGGTGTGTTGGTGGATGGTAGGCAAGTGATTTTTGTTACGTGTTAATTAGTTTTAATTTTAGAGTTAATAAGTTTTTAAGATGTTTAATAGTTAATTAATTTAAATTTAATGGGGTATAAGTATGAGAACCTAACGGATACTTAATGACCATTAGTCATAAGAGCAATTGAGTTATTATACCCCGGACCTACAACGGTACATGAGGCGTTCTAAAATCGGAGGGGTATATGAGCTATTAGGCCATACCTTAGGGGTATATAGAAATTCTAAAATAGAATGTCGAAAAAATTAATGCAAGTAATTTATAGCTTTAAAATGAAAATGGTGTAAGTTAAAAAAATTGAAAATTAAATAGGAGAAGCATACTCATCATCTTTTCCTTTTTAATTTTGTTTTGTTGATTGAGAGTTACTATAATAATATAATAATAACCAAGAGATGGAGAGGTGAAATAATCGTTAGTTGCCCCGTTAAAACAAGTAGGTATGTGTGTGCGCGCGTGTGTGAGTGTTGTGTTAATGGTGTACATTTTTTATCTAGTACAAATGAGGGAGGGTCCCTAAAATTATTAGTTAACCAAATGTAGTGTCGAACACATTAGGCCTGTCAATTCGGATCAACAGTTCAGTTATGGTTGAACCCAAACAGTCAGTTCAATACAGTTCAGTTCAGTTCAGTTCAACGAGGAAAACAGTTCAGTTCAGTTCAGTTCAGTTGATAACAGTTCAGTTCAATTCAGTTCGACCAAGTTCAGTTCAGTTCAGTTCAGTTTTGGATGGATCGAAACAGTTCAGTTTAGTACAGTTCAGTTCAGTTCAATTCAGTTAAAACGAAGTTCAGTTCAGTTCAGTTAGTTTTGGTTGGTATCGGTTCAGTTTCAATTCAGTTAAAAACGAATTTCAGTTCAGTTCAGTTCAGTTTTGTGTGTATCGGTTCAGTTCAATTCAGTTTGACCAAGTTCGGTTCAGTTCAATTCAGTTTGACCAAGTTCGGTTCAGTTCAGTTTTGGGCGGATTGAAACAGTTAAGTTCAATGCAGTTAAAAATAAAAGTTCTGTTCAGTTCAGTTCAGTTTTGGTTGATAACAATTCAGTTCATTCGTCTTGAAGCAAAAATCCCAATTCAGTTCAGTTCATTTTGGTTGATTCGGTTTAACTTAATTCCATTGAGCCGTTGATTCAGTTTCGGTTCGGTTTTGGTTGGTAACTTAGTAGCGATATGAGAACAAGATAAATGTCATTGAGTTCATGAGTATAAGATGTCAAAGTCAATTAATCAACTCTGTTATAAGATCAATAGTAAATTCATATGATATCGAAGTTAATTATATGATGTTTTACGACAATACATCTCTTAAGGAGATAAATGATTGTTAAAGTTTTGTGCACTTTTTTTTGGGTCTTTTATCTCTCTAGTGATGTAATATACTTTATCAACTTGCAACAACATACTTATATATACTTGTTCAGTATGAGCAAATTTTCAATTTATGTGATTCATCAAGTGTTATAAGAATAAACAATGGAAATGAATAACTCATATATGCTTTATCATTTTTATGTGTCATTAGTTTATTACCATTAACTTACATTATCCTCATATCAAATTCAATTACTTATTCTCATTACATTACATCTATCTCATAATCTCCCTTCAAAATTATAAAATATGTCATATCTCAAAATCTCAACAAATTACTTATACTTAAATAATTATCAAGTGTAAAATTATCTAATTAATAAAGTGTAAATTCTCTAATTATTTATTGGTTTATTTTAAGTTTATTTCAATTAAATTTAGTTTATTTTTTTTAGTTCAGTTAATCGTAGTTCAGTTTAGTCTATTTTAGTTTTAGTTTATTACTTTATTAAGGTTCAATTAATTTTTAGTTTCAGTTAAGTTCAGTTTCAGTTGATTACCGGTTCAGTTAAGTTCAGTTTCAGTTAATCTCAATTAGTTAAGTTCAGTTTCAGTTGATTACGGTTCAGTTTAATCTCAGTTCAGTAAGTTCAGTTTCAGTTAAGTTCAGTTCAGTTTAATTCAGTTCAGTTAATTTCAGTTTCAGTTAAGTTCAGTTCAGTTAATTTCAGTTCAGTTAATTTCAATTTAGTTAATTTCAGTTTCAGTTTATTTTAAAACAGTTAATTTCAGTTTCAAGTTTGTTCAGTTCAGTTTACAGTTCTAGTTCAGTTTTATATTATCAGTTAATTCAGTTCAGTTTACTCAGTTCAGTTAAGTTCAGTTCATTCATTTCATCAGTTAATTCAGTTATATATGCAGTATTCAGTTAAATAATCAGCTTGATAACCAAATTGACAGCCCTAGTAACACTTACAAAATCATTCCTAAGAAGAGTATTAATTCTCCGCAGAGTGAGGATCAATGCCGATACAAACTTCTTGACCATCACTTATATTTGCTAATTTGTCAGCCACTTTAGTAGCCTCCCTATAACAATGAAGAAGACGAGTTTTTTATAGAAACATTATCAAGTAAAGAACAACAATGGTTGATGATTGAAAGAAATCAAGTACGACGACTGGATTTTTCTCTCTTCCTCTCCGTTTCCGCGGGTGCCATGGCAGGAAGAAGAAGACGAGTTCATCTAAGAATGGTGGCAAATCGACGTCAGCTATTGGTGATAGTCCGGTTACGGCTAAAAGTCTCATCGACATTCTAATGGTGGCCCTTGAAGAGGGTGTGAGGTTTTCTCCGCCGAAAAATCGATTAAGGAGCTGGTTGAGGGCTCACAAATGAAATCAAAATTCTGTGATTGGGATTGATGTGCGAGCTTCAGCTAAAGATTCCAATTTGAAGGTGTTCTCTGTTAATTGGCTGTTTTGAATTCTTCTGCTATGAATGTTACCTCTGCAATTGTGTCGCATGATGTGCATTCTGATGTTGTGATGAACCCTAAAATACCTGATTTAATTGATAATTGCTTAATACTGAAATTGGGGCTCAGTCCAATTGAACTGGCTGTTTCGGGTATTCTTAAATGACTTTGGATGAGTAGAAGAGGAAATTGAGTATTGGAAATTAGCTGTGGTATCTATGTGATGGGCACTTTCTCCTCATCTCTAAAGCCTTTAATGGTTTTTGCCAGGCACATTTGGGTGCTGGAATGTGATTAAAGTGATTGCTGTGAGAGAAGGGTTTTATGGTGTTGTAGATACATACACTTGTCCCTAGCCCAAACGCCTTATGATAAGACACCTCTCGTAACACACAGTCAATCGAAAGGCTAGGACCCTAGCAGAGCCCTAAAAAAAGACAGATTCCCTTGCACCGGACACTATTCCAAGTATTTAACACCTCAAAAAATGAGCTTTAATTTTCAATAATTTTTAACTTATTTTAAACATTTTTCTAGATTTTTTCGGAATATTTCTGATTTTTTCTAAGTATTTTTGGTAGTTTTTCCGGAATTTTCAGCAATTTAATAATTTTATATTAATTAAATTATTAAAAAACATTCCAAAATACACAAAATTTCAAACACAAACACCTATTTTTTCACAAGGAATTTTTTATATTTTTCCATAAATTTTTCAATTTATGGTTTAATATTTATGAATTTCTTAAGCAAAATACAAAACCGAGCCATAGCGGGCCATCCCGGGAATTTTCTTCCTCGAGACACGCGTCCCGAGAAGCCGAAAATCCGATCATCGTGGTAATATCAGCCATAATTGCAAATAATATTCAACTATGATGGTATATAAAATCGCGTATATATTTATTTAATACGATTATATTACGATATTATTTCATGACAATCTCGCTATTCGAGATAAACAATCTCGAATATCGCATACTATCCGACGCAATTGCAAATTCGCAATATATCAAATAATAATCTATAAAATCACGTTATGATTATAGTACGTATTATACAATCGCAATCACGCTATTCGAGGCAAGCAAATCGCCAAATCCAGAGGCCACATACTGGCGCAATTGCCGTCAAAACTTACCTGTTTTGGCCGATTTCGACCCTTGCCCTATAAATAGGGAGCCTCCCCTATTCATTTCACGGACTTTTAGCTTTTGAACGTGCATTTCCTCACCTCCTACTCTCTCTCTCTCTCAAAACACATTCAAACACAAGTTCAAACACATAAAAACACACTACTAGTAAATTCGACGTACGGGCGACGCTTTTAGCGAACCGATTTTAGTCGGTCGCATTTCGACCGTTAGCGACGAATATTCGGTCGCTAAAAAGCGTTATTAGCGACGATTTTATCGTCGCTTAGGAAATAATATAGGGCCGGGTTGTATATTCCCCAAATTTAAAACCCAAAATTCATCTTCCCGTCTCACTCCTGACCTCCGGCGCAAACCTACTCTCACTCCCTCCCTCCGCGATCCACGCGCCGTCCCTCTGCGACGACCCGTCTCTCTCCTGGCTGGCGCCCATCTCCATTATCCCTTCTTCACTTTTTCCCCTCTTCTTTTTCCCTCTTCTCTCTCTCCTTCGTCTCCCTCTCTCTCCTTCTCCCTCTTTGTCCTCGACTCGAGTAGCGAAGCAAGGCAACCCCGGCCACCACCAGAGGCCAGCCTGCGACGGCCAAGACAGCAGCGGCAGCAGGACGGTGGCATCATCCTTCTCTCTCCTCTTCCCTTGTTCCTTTGTGCCCACTGTTAAGGTATAAACCCCCAAACCTCCGAAATTGCCCCATTTTTAATCAATTTATTGACGATGGTTGCATTAAATATATGTATGTTGTAAATTTGAATTATGAATGTATTATGAGTTGTAACAAATATTATATTGATTGAATTGCAAGATTTAGTGTAAGATTTGATTTTAATTTTATTTCGAATTAATTCGTGTGTAGTTATGTTTCATATCAAGGTATGAGGGCACGACCTGTGTTTCAACCAGTGGATATTCGGTTCAGGAATATTATTATGGAAGATAGTTTTTGCTTTTGATCGCGGGCATTCCGCTAATTTGCTTTCTGTTCAGTAAGTTAAACTGATTATGTGTTTCCTTGTTTGATGATTTATTAGTTGGAGGGTCAGGGAAAATTAGCCCAAGGATGGATGAGTTGGCTATGAAAAGACTAAGTCCGCC
>SNQN01004322.1:26412-45870 GCA_008642245.1 Bassia scoparia
AAAAGCAAGAATAAGTTTTTTTCTTCATGTATTTCCATTCACACAAAGATAAAAATTTGAAAACTAAAATTATGACTTAGAATTAAATTACGGATCGGAAATATATTTTAAATATAAAAAATCCGAATACACAAGAATTTGAAAGTTTGACCGTTCGACAAATCTACCGTAACAACTATGCTATATAAAAAGAAATCTACCTAACACTACGCTACGAAGGTTTCAGAAGCGCCAATAACCGTCTGTGGATCGTTCGGGGGGGGGGCTGGAGGAAAGAAGGGAGACGAACCGTTGGAGTTTTTTTGCCGACCGCCTGTGCGACGATCGACGTTTACTGACCCCTATTTATCGACCGCTTTCACATATAAAGCCTTGGTAGGCTAATTCCAAGACCAAATATGCTCAAGAGGCCACAAATTGGGAAAATAGATGATGGATTAAGGGGTTACACATCACTTTAACATTGATCACTCATGGTTGGGTTTCCTAGCTACCCAGACTAAAAATCTACTCACTAAGCATGTATGGAAACTCAAAAAAAAAAAACTAATTCAAAGCTAAAAATCAAGTTGAATGCCATGAATTCACAAAAATAAGTTCAAGATTAGGGTTTGCTAAAAAGAAATCAAATCAACACAAAACATCACAATAAATGTAGCAAAACAAGTAAATTCAGCTAAGGAAGCAATGCATCAACTAAAGAATCAACAATCAAAACTCAACAAGAAAACCATACCTACAAAAATACCCAAAAGAAAATTGTATGAAAAACAAATAAAACTTCAACGAAACTGAAACTAAAGAATTTCAATGGACTCACCACAAAGAGATGACTGAAATCGATATAAGAACTGTGAAAAACGAGCGAGAAATGAAGAAGCTACGAAGGAAACTTGAAAAGCTTTAATGGAGTTTTCTCTCTCCCCGATTCTAATGGAAAATGAAGAAGATGACTATTAATGAATAAAAAAGAAATCTGAAATTGTGTTTGAAAAAAATGAAATCCAAAAATGTAAAATGTAACTTATTTTTCTTTAACCTCACAATCCTAATTATATCACTCTTATAACAAGTTTKCTTAAAATTACCARATTGACATAACTAAAATCACATGTTCCAAATAATTTAAAAAGTGCCCCACAAAAATCAAACCAAGCCAAAAAGACAAAGTCGGGTCAAGGAGGTGGCGCGGGCGCACCAAAATTTTTGGAACAAAGGCAGATTTAGAGTAAAGCTGGGCGCGAGGGCGCCAAATTTTTTGCCTACAAGAGAAAAATGAGGAGAAACTAGTGTGGGTTGGGCATGCTAGTCTATCCGCGCCAGGTCTGGCATGGGTGCTCCAACTTCGAACAACCATAACTTTCTCAATAGTGCTCGGATTTAAGCTTRTATTATATCGTTGGAAATCCCTCGGAGTCTACTTTCTAATGGAAAAAGTCTCACTTACGAATTCAATGTTTGCCGAAATATATGGCTCGAAGAAAACGTTAGAGTATAAGAATCAAGACTTTTGAGCACAACTCTCGCAAATTCAATTCATGGCAACTTGTGAGTATACATAAAACTTGCATTTGAGAGCATATGAATAGAAATRAAGAGAAAGTAAGCTAAAAAACTTACGAAAACCACTTAAAAGCACAAAACTCCACAAAACTATACAAAGTGGAAAACTAACTAAAAAGCTAGTAAATCGATGTCGAAAACACACAAGAAGGCCAAAATAGGAGAGAAATAAAGGCCTAAATGTGACCATTTTTGGCATTTATCCAACAACTCTAAAAATGGTATAGAGAATCTCAACAAAATTGAAATTTCCATTGATGAAGAAAGTGAAGTAGTTGGGCTTAAGATTAGGGAGAGGGGGAGGGGGTATGGTAATATTTAAAGTAATCTTTACAAAAATATAACAACACTTAGTTTAAGTACCCATTTTGCAACTTTGGCAACTTGAGCCCTTAAGTGCATCTTTAAGCAAAGTTGAGTACTATCATGTACACTTAACTCTCTTTTTGGATGAAAAGAGATGCAAGAGGATGCAAAATTCACAACATTGATTATAAAACACACCTACTAGGATAGCTTTGATCATGTACAAACGACCCGCATGTATAGATAAAATCATATAATTATTATTAGTATACTATGGAGTATACCGCATTCACTGGTGAATATACTCCATGTGTTCCATATGGTTGATGTCACTTTTTTTTAACAATTCACGAGTTAAAAAATGAAATTGAACATTAATTACTTAGATTAGTATGTAATTTTGTATTGATTTTCCAAATTATTTTTATAAATAGAAATACATTAAATTCTTATATGTAGCCCTTGCATTGTTAAACTTAAAAATTGATACAAAGGAATCCCTGAATATGTTTAAAAATTAACCTTAAGCTTTAGAGGCTAGATCTTAAATTCATCGTGTATTATTACACCATAGCGGTACTTTTTTCTTTATGATTGAAGATTTTCCTTACCATTTCCTTGGGCCTTGAGGTGGTTTRCCTGCAAAGTCAAACTAGGTTAAATGAAGTGACATTTTGTTCYAATATGTCACTTCAACTTTAAGGGGTAAAATTAAAGCCATTAGTGAACCTAACTTACTAAATAAAATATGAATTTCATTTGTGTTTTAGATATATATGGAAGGTGAAAAAATAAGTGCATAGCTCAGGGTTAAAAGGAAAGAAGAAAAAAAGGACAATGGATTTATTTTGAGGATTAGAAAACATGTTGTAAGACGTAAAAAATACATTTGAGGACGTAAATATACATTACCTTTTCCCGGACGACTAGTATAACACTAATTAATGTTTTGTCTCTTTGCTCAGAATGTAATTAAGCATTTTCCCAACAATTTTCCATATACAACTACAAGAATTGAATGACAACAATAATTTACTACTAACCACTCCATAATCTATATCCATATCTATATATAATAATACAACTAAAGCAATCCCCACAAAATATCGTTTTCCCTCGTAAAATGCATTTAATTTCCTCTCAACTGTCCTCCCTCCTCTCTATCTCTATTACTCTAAGTTAATATTATATATTAATCAATTAATCAATGCATTTAATTTCCCTACGAAGCCTCCCCCCTCCACTCTATCTTTATTATTCTATAGTTAATACTATTTATTAATCAATTTCATAGACTTCATTAAAAAAATTAATCCTTGTTTATTAGTTGATACATTTTTTCTTATCTTTTTATAAAATGGTTATGTTATTATTTTTTTTAATTTTAACTTATTACTATTAATGTGTTTTAATTTTTCCATTCTTATAAACTTGAATAGTTTTTTCTTCATTAACATACATATTTTAAACATTAAGTGCAAAAGTTGGATATTAAGAGTTGAATCTTCTGTAGTACGAGTAATATGCTAAAGCAAAACTCAGCTTTAGTATTTTTCCTCCCAAAAGCTTTCTTTTTTCCTGCTCATACATGCTACAAATTTTTTTTACCTTTATTTAAATAAGGGTTTTTCTAAGATATGCCCCAGAGTTTTWGCATTTTACAAGCTGACTCCACGATTTTGAAACCTTCTAAGCTATGCACCCGAGTTTTAGTGATTTTACAAGGTTTATCCTTCTATAGTTAACTATAGTTAACTAAGGTTAACTTTTAAATAAATAAAAAACAAAATAAAAATAAAAACAATAAAACCCCAAAAACCACTCTCTCTCTCTCTCTCTCTCTCTCTCTCTCTCTCTCTCTTTCTCTCTCTCTCTACATTGGTGGAATGCCACCTCACAACTGATGCACTATCGTCAAAGGGATCCGACGCAAGCCCCAACACTAGCCCACCGCGACACCTGCCCACCATATCACACCACCATTGCACGCAATCGAACGAAACCACAATCGCACCACCAAATCGCAACCCCACTGCTTGCGAATCAAGCCCAACCCAAACACCTCACCGTCGCAGCACCCGCCATACTTGACTCACCCTTCGAATCAAGCCTTACCCTGCCACGTGTCGTGATTGATTGTTTGAATTAGGGTTAGGGTTAATATTTGCGGTGGCGGTGAGTGGGTGGGGTTGTTGGTTCAAGTTGTTTGGTGTGGTTGTGTACGGTTCGTTGGTGAAGGTGGGGGTGCGTGAGGATGAGGTTGAGGTTGATAGTGGGGTGAGGGTGAGGGTGGTGTCGTGGTTTGTRTACTAGGTTTGGTTGAGGGTGGTAGGTGCTGGTGKGCTGGGCTGGGTCGTACCGTGTTGGGGGTTTTGTTTTTTTTGTATTTTGGTTTTTTTTAAGTTTTAAGTTAACCTTGGTTAAGGTAATATTTCTTGAGGGGTAAATCATTTAAGAAAACNTGGTTAAGGTAATATTTCTTGAGGGGTAAATCATTTAAGAAAACTAAAACTCGGGTGCACATCTTAGAAAGTTTCAAAATCGTGGAGTCAGCTTTAACAACGCAAAAACTCGGGGGCATATCTTAGAAAAACCCTTTAAATAAACTAGATTATAAACAATAAATAAGSTTTATTTATCCCTACATMCCAWTTTCTTTTCATCTTTCCAAAACTTATTCTAGACTTTTCCACCTTAAATTTATTATCCACTACATGTGTTATCAATTATAGTTCARGTTTTTTTTCATCTTCCCAACACTACTTTGTCATATGTAACAAATTCAATTGAATACCTATGAAACTAGACTCTTCCACTTTAAAATTTATTTGCCCAAAAACTTCATTAATGTACAAATAAATATATGTAATATAATAAAATAAATTTTGTCAAATATGTTGTAATTATTGTAAATATATTATTGTTATATTTGTAAATATCTTTTCTTAGGTTGTAGTTTGTGATTCCTAATTTGTACTCAAATATTCATTCCGTTTTAATATCATTTTGTACTCAAATTATATGTTCAGAAAGGTTTTTCTTCTACTAATTTTGTTAAGGGAGTATTGTTTCCGAAAGGGTTTCCGGGTTTTCAAATTTCTATCATCTTTATTTGCTAGTTGTATATTGGCTCATACAAGAATATATTGAGGCCCCCTGAAATGTTTAAATTAAATTAGGATCATTAATTAAATTAGAGGATGGCAAAATAAAATAAAAAGGGTCATGAATTTCTATAAATGAATAAAAGGACATTCAACTTATGATGTATTGTTTTGGGGACCTGCATCAACGTTGATATAAAACACGTCCTACTTAATAACAAATGATCCTCTTAGTTAAATGATCCTTTAATCAAATCAAGCATATATGACCCCTTTTGTAATATCCTTAAATCAAAACTTTCGATCTTTATTTGTATGAATATTTCATCTAGTCACGGGGCTCAAGAAGCCATGTTTCTTTATGATCTCCGGGAATGCATTTATGTAGATATGGGTTTAAGGTACAAACAGCATATGTGCACTTTTACTTAATAAGTTGAAACAAATGATTGGTGTTTCGATCGAATACATAAGGATCATAATTTTGTGAAATGTAAAAAAAACTAGTAATATGAACTAAGTATTTTCTGGAATTTATAAAAAATGTATGTCTCTAGTATTTGTGGTAAGAAGTATAGTCTATTATTAATTTGGGTAAGACTTTTCAAGTTTAAGAGAATGATAACATTAAAATACATCCGATCATCGTACGAGGCAAAAAAATTTCCTGTTTAATAGTATAATTATTCAAAGAGACTTCAAAGAATACAAAACATTTTCAGTTGAATTTTTTTTACAGTATGTTAGCATTTAAAAAGTGTGCTAACAATAAACTAGAAAAAAGTACAGACAGTTTTATGAAGGAATCAAATCAATTCTTGAAGTCATAGACAAAATGAAATTGAAGCATATAAATTGAGATTGTAAAATCAACAGATAAATAGAACCTCCAAAATAGAACTAAATTGTAACACACCACATGGCCAATTTATCAAATTAGGATACAAAATGAACTAATTGTAACGGATGTGGCACGTAAAATCTCATGCCACGTGTTTCCCCTTTGGTTCAGCATGTGAGTCTAATGGTGGCAAGGAATGCTACGCCAATGTGACAATATCACTAGCCAACGTGTGAAGGTCAAGTGACTTAATTGGCAGTAAGTGTTCGTCTGAATCGATCGGGCAACGTATCTCAGACTGCTTAAGCAAGTAGAACAAGTAACCGACGCAAAGGCATGGTGACAAGTGCAACACATCAAGGCTTCCCATAGGATCAAGGCAATGCCTATAAATATAGCCCATGAGAGACCCAATTTTTTATTCAATTAATACATACATTTGAAGAGCATTACTCAATTTAAGCCAAGTTGTGAGTTCTCTTCTAACTTCACTCTACATTCATTGTCTTTTATTACTTTCTTCATTCCTGTACTTACATAGGCATCGGAGGGGAGGTAATCTAAAAAGGATTATTCTCCTTCTAGTAGGTGCTAAGGATGCTCGAGGAACGTGAAGTTCCAAGCCATCCCAAGGTTCCAATCCAAGATCAGCTCCCTCGAAGTAGCGTTGAAGGGAAGCCTCCACCCATCTCTCAACCCTGAAGAAGAGGAAATATTGTAGTTTGCCAAGCGGCTTGCTACAACATTTGGCGCCGTCTGTGGGGAGGCAATCAAAAATGACTTCAGGGGATGATCAAACCAAACAAAGAARGAATACGCCACCATCTTCCGAGAAGGAAAGCAATCCCAAATGGGAGAACCATCCAGATCACTCTGTTTTCCAACAGGAAGACGTGGGCATATATGTAGGAACTAAGCTATCTMTTCAAGACTTGGATGGTCACTTTGTTACCTRGGATGTTTTGAAGGCAGAAATAGGCGCAAGGGTGTACGGGCGCCGGGGCGTCACCAGGCCGGTCTGGGTCCGGTCCTTCTGCTCCGGGGGGATACAATTTAAGGGCGGCTCTGTTTGTCTGAATTGAATTCTTGCACTTYGCATATTATGAATATGCTTGGAGTTGTGTATTTATACTCGAAATGAGTAAAAAAAGTCGCCACCGCACTTCTTTTGGGAAGTTGCGGAACCCGTTTTAAGCCTTGCCTATAATTGCATAGAGCAAGGTGAAGGACTCCATGTCTGGTATGTAGTGCACCAAAGGTCTGGAGTAGGGGACAAGGTTAAGGGTGAAGTAGTGCACATCACCCCCCCGCGTCTAACGGCCTCTACTCAGTTATTGCGAGTTCATTGTCCGAAAGACAACAATAAACAATTTTCCGTTTTAAACCCTAAACATGCAAAGTTACTAGGCGGGTTTTTAAACAAAATGTTMTGCAAATAGTGTCTAGTTTGTTGTGGCATGTGTTGTTAATTCTGTATWTCATGAGCCTAATGTTAGTTGTCCATAGTTATCTTATTAGGCGTGAAAACACGAAATTTGTTGGTCTTTGTTAAAGCATATTATGGTTGTGAGACAAGAAGCATGCAAGCACTCTGGCGAGGAATTGAAAGTTATGCCTTGAGGTTGCTTTTTATTTGAAMTGCCGAATTGTTATTAGTCAATGTTACATGCAAATTTACATAGAAAGTTGAATCTCTAAACAACCATGCAAAAGGGGGTTTAGAATTGAGACGTTGGCCTCAAAACTACCTCGCAACACGATGTCGAAGACCAAGGACGTAGCTTCGGACCCTCAAGAACCCTTGTCGAGCCTTAGAATGCTTGAAAACCTGCTAGATCTAATGCGAAAGAGTATAGGAGATCGTAATATACATTAAATAAGATGAACCTTAAAGAATCAATAAATTAATATTTGAGCTGAAATACACCGAAAAAAGAGAAAAGGTAGCATTGGAGCTGGAAACAAAGAAAGGTAAGAAATAGACGTCATCAGTATTAGGCAAGATTTGCAGGTTGATGCCTAGAAACCGGAACAGAAGAGGACGAGTGGGTATTAAATTTGGGAGCTACGAAGAAGTTAGATAAACGTGAGCTTGCAAGGTCGGGTTGGGGAATCAAGGAGACGGAGAAGAGTGCTAGATCATATAGGTTTGGACCTCCCCGTATATATGCGCCCGTTCCTGAACAAGAGTAATCATGTATTTCTATTCTTTTGTTTTTCCACATATCTTTTTCTCCTATGCCTATAAATACTGCTTCTCCACATTGCTGCTTCACGGAATCAATCCTTTAATAATCAACGGAATTCTCGAACGTCAGTGATAGATTGTTGTGAATTTGGTCGAGCTATTCCAATAAATGAGGCGTGGCAAGACTTACTCGTGGGCTCCACAAAGTTCACGTCAAAAGGGCTAGTAGGCGGGTTCGTCTCGGGCCTAATAGTCGTGAGTTCGTTCAAATCTTGTCGCTACTGGGCTGGTTAGAGTTGGCCGCTGACGTGGTATACATTATGGCGGGGTTCCTTACCTCTCTTCTTGCGAAAGTTCATTGATCATCGAGTCAATATTTTGGGTTATTTTCAATTGAATACTAGGTTCTGGTCTTTACTTGTTTTTTATATTGTCTTCTGATTCTGTAGATAATTATTGTCACACTATAATCTCTTACTTCAAACATATAAAATAATAATTTCCTCTTTTTGAACTTTGATATGTCTAAATATTAAAGATGAGAATTTCATAAATTTTTTTTTGCGCTTTGAACTTTTCACTGTTAAGTGCAATTTGTACAAGTGGGGCGGCAAATTCATTAGTTTTTCAATCAAGTTTCCGCTTATCACAAGTTGCTTCATCGGTCGAGTAATTTTTCCTATATAACGGGTGCCTGAACCGAAACTTCATGACGGGCCCTAACCTATCGGTCTCCATATTGAGTTTTTGATGGATTTTATTGTATATGAGAACACAATTTGTTTGCCAAATATCCTGTATTTGCAGAGTCTGCAGATCAAAATTATTGAATGTACTTTACATTGCAACTTAACCCTTTGTTTTTCCTTGCTATATGATAGCTGTACAGCTGTCAAGGGTAGTAGGTATACGTTACCTATTATTGTTTGACATATCATCTGAGTTTTTCTTATTATTGCACCAACTAACCATCATCCTAAATCATGTTGATATTGCCCATGAAGACGTTAGTCGATTCTTTTATTGCCCTAAACAAGACGTGAAATGTTGAATACTTAAAATGCAAATTAATACATGGTACAGAATTGAATTTCAATACCTTATTAAATATTGATTCATCGTTGATCGATCACAATAATTACGCGGCTAAGTAGTGTGGTTTTTTCCGTAATAAAACCATCTTTATTAGGATTTCTAAGGGTTAGAGCGCGTTCCCTAGGATAAATGTTACTTTTGTGTGTTCAATGAATTTGATCGAGATGGAATGTACAATGAAAACTGAGTAGTGGCGCCGCTACATGCGGGCGGGATTCAGGTCAAACCTGATTCTTTCCCGTACCATTCCGGAATCCACAACTTGTTATGGATAGACAGTGGGCCATTAAATTGGCAACAGTGTTTGGGTGTCCGGATTAACCCGTGTATAGGATGGGTGGCGATTCCCCCTCGACATCACCTACCGCCAACAGTACTCCCAACGCTAGCGACGATCCGTGCGTCCGTAGGATCAAAGCTCATAAGAATCAACGTACAGGCACAAGTCCAAAAAGTGGCAACTTCATTGGGGATAATCATCCGTTAGGTAAGTGGAAAACCTTGAAGTCTCGAATATTTCATATTTTTTCATTGTTGTGCATTTGCATGTGGGCCCATTTCAATAGGGGTCACACCTTAGGATCCTTGGTCCCTCATATGGCAGTAATGTTTTAAAATACTCGAGACGCTTAAGGGGGGAAACTAATTTTTAGTTGCATGATTGGTTAACTTGATTCAGATGGCTAAGGAAAATGCTATGCTGCCCATGCCGATGTCGTACGTGTTCTTGATGCGTAGTACATAAAGGTAACTTGGCCATACAATCGCTATTTCTAGTGGTGAATGTCTTGTCCAAGCTCGTACTTAGGCGTGGTACCGTCTTTGACATTACATAGCTGACCCTTCGTCTCGTAGTACCATCAGAGACGTTTAAGGGGTTCAACTCATGATATTCATGATGAGATGATCAAAGAAAGGCCACCGACTTGGAATTGGGGCTTTCGAGTGGTCCGACTCTTAGGAATATGGAAGTGATGCATTAAGTTGTCCATGGCCTCAACTAGATGAGCCCCGTGTATACAACCCAAGATGGTGACGTGTCTCAAGCCTTCGCCTAATCTGTTACATGTAAAAGCGAAAGGTTCTTCTAAGGGTTTGCAAGATGGAATTTCTCTCTAGTTATGAGAGAAGCTCGCAACGGCCATTGGATCACTGGCTATTCTGTATCGGATTGTATGCACAATATAAATGATTCCAAGGCATTTGGCTGCGTCCGAGCCAGCTAGGGGCCGGAGTTGAGGAGAGAGAGTTTCCCTCGGGAGAGAGCAGAAGAAGACAAGATGGCTACATTGAATAGGATGAGTCGTTGATGGATGATTTCAATGAGAAGACCTCAACGGTTCGTTCCCTTGCTTTCCTCCAGCCCCCCCCCGAACGATCCCAAGACGGTTATGGCGCTTCCTAAGGACCTTCGTTAGACGTAGTGTTTACGGGTAAATTTTTTTTATAACTTAATGCATAGTTGTTACGGTGATTTCGACGGTCAAACTTTCAAATTCTTGTGTCATTCGGATTATTTTATATTTTAAAATATATTTCCGTCCGTAATTTAATTCTAAGTCATAATTTTAGTTTTCCAAATATTTTTTTATTCTGTGAATGGATATACATGAAGAAAAAACTTATTAACTTACCACCGCGAAGACGATCGGTAAAAAAAAAATTAAAAAATTATTGTTCATTGATCGATCTAGGCAGTTGGTAAATATTTTTTATAATAAAGATAATTTTTTAATTGAGCGTTATGACGATCGGCCCAGTCGAAGCTAAACACAAAATTTCTTAAAAAAATGTTTTACAACCGACCCCACAACGGTCGGTAAACATTTTGTAGTTTAACAAATTATTGTTTTTGCCCGACCGCCTGTGCGACGATCGACGTTACTTGACCCCTATTTATCCGACCGCTTTCACCATATAAAGCCTTGGTGGCTAATTCAAGACACTATGCTCAAAGAGGCCACAACATTGGGCAATAGATGATGGACTTAGGGGTTCAACATCACTTTAACATTGAATTCACTCATGGTTGGTGTTTCCTAGCTACCCAGCACTAAATTACTCACTAAGCATGTTATTGGACTCAAAAAACAAAAACTAATTCAAAGAGCTAAAATTCAAGGCTTTAGATGCCATGAATTCACAAAAAATAAAGTTCAAAGATTAGGGTTTGCCTAAAAGAAATAAATCGAACACAAACATCAAACCAATAAATGTAGCAAAACAAGTAAATCCAGCTTAAGAGCATGAGCCATAAGAGAATCAACAATCAAAATCCAACAAGAACCATACCTACAAACGCCAAAAGAAAATTGTTAAACAAATAAAAACTCCCTCAACGAAACTGAACTAGAATCTCAAATGGATCACCACAAAAGAGATGACTGAAATCGATATAAGACTGTGAAACGTCGCGAGAAATGAAGAACGCTAGAAGGAAACCTTGAAGCTTTAATGGAGTTTTCTCTCTCCCGATTCTGGGAAATGAGAAGATGACTATTAATGAATAAAAGAAATTGAAATTGTGTTTGAAAAAAATGAAAATCCAAAATGTAAAATGTGACTTATTTTTCTTTAACCTCACAATCCCTAATATAATCCTCTTATAACAAGTTTGCTTAAAATTCAATTGACATAACAAATCACATGTTCAAATAGTTTTAACAGGAGTGCCACAAATCAAAACCAAGCAAAAGACAAAAGTCGGAGTCAAAGGAGGTGGGCGGCGGGCGCCCAAAATTTTTGGAAACAAGGCAGATTTAGAGTAAAGCCTGGGCGCGAGGGCGCAAATTTTTTCCTACAAGAGAAAATGAGGAGAAAACTAGTGTGGGATTGGGCCATTGCTAGTTCTAATCCCGCGCAGGTCTGGCAATGGGTGCTCCAATTCGAACACATACTTATCCAATAGTGCTTAAGGATTAAGCTTATATTATATCGTTGGAAATCCCTCGGAGTCTACTTTCTAATGGAAAAGTCCACTTACCGAATTCAATGGTTTTGCCGAATAATATGGCTCGAGAAAACGTTGAGTATAGCAAAGACTTTTGAGACAACTCTCGCAAATTCATTCATGGCAACTGTGAGTTGAACATAACTTGCATTTGGAGAGCATATGAATAGAAATGAAGAGAAAGTAAATGATAAACACTTACGAAAACCACTTAACAAGCACAAAACCTCCACAAAACTATACAAAGTGGAAAACTAAACTAAAAAAGCTAGTAATCGATGTCGAAAACACACAAGAAGGCCAAAATAGTGAGAGAAATAAAGGCCTAAATGTGACCATTTTTGGCATTTATCCAAACAACTCTAAAATGTGGTATAGGAGACTAACAAAATTGAAATTTCCATTGATGAAGAAAGTTGAAGTAGTTTGGGCTTAGATTAGGGCAGAGGGGGAGGGCGGTACTGGTAACGTATTTAAAGTAATTTACAAAAATATAACAAACACTTAGTTTAAGTCCATTTTGCAACTTTGCGCACTTGAAGCCTAAGTGCATCTTTAAGCACAGTTGAGTCTATCATGTCCACTTACTCTCTTTTTATTGGATGAAAAGAGATGCAAGAGATGCCAATTCACTAACATTGAATTATAAATACACACTACTAGGCATACTTTGTCATGTTACAAACGACCCGCATCGTATGATAGACAATCATATATTATTATTAGTATACTATGGGCACGTATACGCCTTCACTGGTGAATTATACCCAGTGTTCCATATGGGTGATGATCATATTTATTTCAACAATTTCACACGAGTTAAAAATGAAATTGACCATTAATTACTTAGACTAGGATGTAATTTGTATTGATTTTCCAATATTATTTTTTAATAAATAAGAAATACTTAAATTCTTATATGTAGCCCTTGCATTGTTAAACTTAAAAATTGATACAAGGATCCCGTGAATATGTTAAAAATAACCTTAAGCTGTAGAGGCTGATCTAAATTCATCGTGTATTAATGTAACCTAAAAGCGTACTTTTTTCTTTATGATTGAGGATTTTCCTTACCATTCTTGGCCTTGAGGTGGTTTAACCTTGGCAATCAAACAGGTTAATAAGTGGAATTGTTCCAATATGTCACTTTCAACTTTAAGGGTAAAATTAGATTAGTGAACCTAATTACTAAATAAAATATGTGATTTCATTTTGTTTTAGATATATTTGGAAGGTGAAAAAATGTGCATAGCTCAGGGTTAAAAGGAAAGATAGAAAAAAGGACATCGGATTTATTTTGAGGATTAGAAAACATGTTGTAGAACGTAAAAATACATTTGATGACGTAAATAACAATACCTTTTCCCCGGACGACTGTTATACACTAATTATGTTTGTTCTTTGCTCAGAATGTATTAAGCCATTCCGCCCAAACAATTTTCCATAACAAACTACAAGATTGATGACACCAATAAGTACTACTACCTTATCCATAATCTAATATCCTATCTGATATATAAAATACACTATAAGCACCCCACAAATACTGTTCCCTCGTAAAATGCATTTAATTTTCCTCATCAACTGTCCTCCCTCCTCTCTATCTCTATTACTTAAAAGTTAATATTATATATTCAAATAGCATTGAATATGCATTTATTTCCCTACGAAGCCATCCCCCCCACTCCCACCTATCTTTATTATCTATAGTTAATACTATTTATTAATCAATTTCATAGATTCATTAAAAAAATTAATCTTGTTGTATTAGTTGATACATTTTTTCTTATCTTTTTATAAATGGTTTGTTATTATTTTTTTTATTTTAACTTATTACTATTAATGGTTTTTAATTTTCCATTCTTATAAACTTGAATTAGTTTTTTTTCATTAACATACATATTTTAAACATTAGTGCAAAGTTGGATATTAAGAGTTGAATCTTTGTAGTAGAGTAATATGCTAAGCAAACTCAGCTTTAGTATTTTTCCTCCCAAAAGCTTTCTTTTTTTCCTGCTCATTAACAATCTACAAATTTTTTTTACTTTATTAATAAGGGTTTTTCTAAGATAATGCCAGAGTTTTAGCAATTTTACAAGCTGCTCACGATTCTTGAACTTCTAAGCTATGCACCCGAGTTTTTGTGATTTTACAAGGTTCATCCTTCTATAGTTTAACTATAGTTAACTAAGGTTAACTTTTAATCAATAAAAGACAAAATAAAAATAAAACAATAACCCAAAACACTCTCCTCTCGTCTCTCCCACTCCAACACGACCTATATCAGCGCCTGCGAATAGCGGCTCACGCTGATGATTTTGCCGGCCCAGTCATCTATCATCTCTCTCTTCTCTCATTCTCTTCTCTCTCTACAATGGTGGAATGCCACCTCACAACTGATGCACACGTCAAAGGGATCCGACGCAGCCCAACACTGCCCACCCGGACACCGCCCACCATATCAACCACCATTGCACGCAAGTCGAACGAACCCACAATCGCACCACAACCAATCGCAACCCACTGCTTGCGATCAAAGCACAACCCAACACTCACCGTCCATCAGCACCCGCAATAATCTTGACTCACCTTCGAATCAAGCTTACCCTGCACGTGTCGTGATGATTGTTTGAATTAGGGTTAGGGTTAATATTTGCGGTGGCGGTGAGGGGTGGGGTGTTGGTTCATAGTTGTTTGGTGTTGGTTGTGTACCGGTGTTGGTTGAAGGTGGGGGTGCGTGAGATGAGGTTGAGGTTGATAGTGGGGTGAGGGGTGAGGGTGGTGCGTTGAGTTTGGTGTACTAGGTTTGGTTGAGGGTGGTAGGTTGGTGGGGCTGGGCTGGTCGTAACGTGTTGGGGGTTGTTTTTTTTGTATTTGGTTTTTTTAAGTTTTTAATAAGGTTAACCTTGGTTAAGGTAATATTTCTTTGGGGTAAATCATTTAAGAAAACTTAAACTCCGGTGCCATCTTAGAAGTTTTCAATCGGGAGTCAGCTTTAAAAACGAAAAACTCCGGGGGCATATCCTTAGAAAAAACCCTTTAAATAACTAGATTATAAACAATAAATAAGGTTTATTTATCCCTAACACTCCCATTTTCTTTTCATCTTTCCAAAAACTTATTAGACTTTTCCACCTTAAATTTAATTATCCACTACATTGTTTATCAATTATAGTTCAAGTTTTTTTTTCATCTCCAACACTACTTTGGTCATGTAACAAATATTCAAAATTGAATACCTATGAAACTAGACTCTTCCACTTTAAAAGTATTTGCCCAAACACTTCATTAATGTTCAAATGAATATATGTAATATAATAAAATAAATTTTTGTAAATATGTTGTATTATTGTAATATAATTGTTATATTGTAAAACTATTTTTCTTAGGTTGTAGTTTGTGATTCTAATTTGAACTCAAATATTCATTCCGTTTAATATCAATTTTTGTACTCAAATATATGTTTCAAAGGTTTTTCTTCTACTAATTTTGTTAAGGGAGTATTGTTTCCGAAAGGGTTCCGGGTTTTTCAAATTCTATCATCTTTATTTGCTAGTTGTATATTGCTATACACGATATATTGAGGCCCCCTGAATGTTTAATTAAAATTAGGATATAATTAAATTAAGAGCGATGGCAAAATAAAATAAAAAATGGGTCATCGAAATTTCCTATAATGAATAAAAGGACATCCACTTTATGAATGTTTGTTTTGGGGACCTGCTAACGTTGATTATATGAAAACACGTCCTAAGCTTAATAACAAATGGATCTCTTAGTTATAAAATGAATCCCTTTAATCAATATCATGCATATATGACCCCTTTTGGTATATCCTTTAAATCAACTTTCGATCTTATTTGTATGAATAATTTCATCTAGTCCACGGGCTCAAGAAGCCATGTTTCTTTATGATCTCCGGGAATGCTTTATGAGATCTGGGTTTAAGGTAACAAAAGCATATGTGCATTTTTAACTTAAATAAGTTAACAAATGATGGTGTTTCGATCAATCATAAGGATCATAATTTGTGAATGTAAAAAAAACAGTATATGAACTTAAGTATTTTCTGGAATTTATAAACAAATGTATGTCTCAGTATTTGGGTAGAAGTATAGTCTATTATTAATTTGGGTAGACTTTTCAAGTTTAAGAGAATGAAACATTAAATACATCCGACATCGTAGAGGCAAAAAAAATTTCTGTTTAATCGTATACATTTTCAAAGAGACTTCAAAGAATAACAAAAACATTTTTCAGTTGAATTTTTTTTACAGTTGTAGCATTTAAAAAGTGTTCTAACAATAAATAGAAAAAGTACAGCAAGTTTTATCGAGGATCAAATCAATTCTTGAAGTCATAGACAAAATGAATTGAAGCCATATAAATTGAGATTGTAAAATCAACAATAAATAGAACCTCCAATAGAACTAATTGTAACACAACATGGCCAATTTATCAAATTAGGGATACAAATGACTAATTGTAACGGATGTGGCACGTAATCTACATGCCACGTGTTTCCCCTTGGTTCGCATGTGAGTCTAAGGTGGCAAGGAAATCTACGCCAATGTGACATATCAACTAGCCAACGTGTGAGGTCAAGTGATTATTGGCAGTAAGGTTCGTCTGAATCGATCGGGGAAGTATCTCAGACTGCTTAAGCAAGTAGAACAAGTAAAGCCGACGCAAAGATGTGACAAGTGCAACACATCAGGCCCCATAGGATCAAGGCAATGCCTATAAATAGCCCATTGAGAGACCACATTTTTTATTCATTAATACATAACATTTGAGAGCATTATCAATTTAAGCAAGTGTACGAGTTTTCTCTCTAACTTCACTCTACATTCATTGTCTTTTATTACTTTCTTCATTCCTGTACTTACTAGGCACGGAGGGGAGGTAACTAACAGGATTATTCTCCTTCCTAGTGGGCTAGCGGATGCTCGAGGAACGTGAAGTTCCAAGCCATCCCAAGGTTCCAATCCAAGATCAGCTCCCTCGAAGTAGCGTTGAGGAAGCCTCCACTCCATTCTAACCCTGAAGAAGAGGAAATATTGTTTTGCCAAGCGGCTTGCTACATAAACATTTGGCGCCGTCTGTGGGGAGGGCATAAATGTTCAGGCGGTGATCTAAACAAACACAGAAGGAATACGCCACGATCTTCCCGAGAAGGGAAGCATATCCAATGGAGAACCATCCAGATCCTCTGCTTTCCAAAGGAAGATCGTGGGCATATAATGTAGGAATAAGCTATCTCTGCAAGACTTGGATGGTCCTTTGTTACCTTGGGAGTTTTGAAGGCAGAATGGCGCAAGGGTGTACGGGCGCCTGGGGCGTCACCAGGCCGGTTGGGTCGGTCCTTCTGCTCTCGGGGTGGATACAATTTAAGGGCGGCTCTGTTTGGTCTGAATTGAATTCTTTGCACTTCGCATATTATGAATATCGTTGGAGTTTGTGTATTTATACTTCGAAATGAGTAAAAAAAGTTCGCTCACCGAGCACTTCTTTTGGAAGTGCGGAACCGGTTTTAAACCTTGCTATAATTGCATTAGAGCAAGGTGAAAGGACTCCATGTCCTGGTATGTAGTGGCACAAAGGGTCTGGAGTAGGGGACAAGGTTAAGGCTGAAGTAGTGCACCCCCCCGCGTCTAACGGCCTCTACTCAGTTATTTGCGAGTTTGTATTGTCCGAAAGACAACATAAATCAATTTTCCCGTTTTAAAACCCCCTAAACATGCAAAGTTACTAGGCCGGGTTTTTAAAACAAAAATGTTATGCAAATAGTGGTCTAGTTTGTTGTGGAATGTGTGTTATTCTGATTCAATGAGCCTAATGTTAGTTGTCCATAGTTTTATCTTAATTAGGCGGAAACAGAAATTTGTTGTCTTTGTAAGCATATTATGTTGTGAGACAAGAAGCCATGCTAGCACTCTGGCGAGGAATTGGAAAGTTAATCGCTTGAGGTTTGCTTTTTATTTGAAATGCCGGAATTGTGTATAGTCAATGTTACACTGGCAAATTTAACATAGAAAGTTGAATCTCTAAACAACCATGCAAGGGGTTTAGAATTGGACGTTGGCCTCAAAACTACCTCGCAACACGTGTCGAAAGACCAGGCGTAGCTCGGGACCCTCAAGAACCCTTGCGAGCCCTTAGAATGCTTGAAAACCTGCTAGATCTAATGCGTAAAGAGTATTTGAATGTATTTGTGAGAGAGTATTAGAGTGAAGAGAGAGGTTTTGGACGAGAAGAGAGAGTAATGCCATCTAAAGAATCCCTTGCAAAGTCGGGGATGAGGTTTGTATTCTTTAGGCAAGGGTCGAAATCCGGCTAAAAGCGTAAGTAATAGGCGCAAACCTGCCCAAAAATTGGGCGTATTGCGCCTAATAGACTGGGGCAATTGGCTGATTTCCTCCTTGCCCTTGAATAGTGAGACTCATAATGAATAAAATCAATCATAAAATATATGCTTCATTTTATACGATTTACAACTGATTTTATATTGGCGATTCTCAGGGAATATTTTGCTTCCTTGGGTACTCTTGTACTTGAGGAAATATTTCTGGGATGGCTGCTTGCTCGGCTTTTGCATTTTTTGCTTAGAAATTTCGTAAATATTAAATCATAAATTGAAAAAATTATGGGAAACATATTGTACAATTTCCTTGTGAAATTACGTATTTTTGTTAAACTTTCGTTAATTGAAATTGTTTTTGGATAATTGTATATGAATTATTTGATGAATTAAATTATGGTGGAAACTCGAAAAAACGCAAAAATCTTAAAAAATTCTGAAAATGTCTAAAAAAGTTAAAAATTATTTGAAAATAAACTTTCTTTTCGAGGTGCTAATACCTAAAGAGGTGTGTCGTGTGTGGAATTTGCCTTTTTTAAGGCCTGGTTTAGGCGTCCTAACTCCCTCGATTTGACTTGTTTGTTGCGAGGGGTTCTTATCATTGGCCGCCTTGGGTTAGGGAATGTAGGTATGTACAGGGGGTTTTTGAGATTATGGGATCGGTGCTGGAACAATAGACATGAAGACCAACTCCAGCTTCTGAAGGAGGAAATGCGACCAGCTTGAACCATCGTCTGGGGCAAGCCAAGCATAGGCAGTGAAGCCTTTTGCGAAGACACAGGCCATGGATATAGCACTCCCCGTAGTGCCAAAGCTTACCCCACTATGCCCGTAGACAAGGGAAAACATGTTGATGACTCAAATTGTTCTAGTTGAAACGAGAGAAGAGTATGTTATTGAGCTAATCGTCATACCTCTAAACCTCTTTCTATTACACGCCAAAGATTCAATCATCAAAAGGGTTCCGTATTGTTTCATACCGGAAATGATGATGGAGTCTCTCAACCAAAGCATGAGACTAGAAGATGTCAGTGCTCATTGAAAGGGAAA
>SNQN01004323.1:14092-52865 GCA_008642245.1 Bassia scoparia
CTAATGACATTAACAATCACCAACAACGTCAATCTAAGTGCCAAACAAGTATTCAAAATGAAATTAACAACTTTACAACTGAGTTAACAGTTTATCGAGAGTAATAGGCCAATGGACCAGTTGGACCTAAATTAACACCAAAGCCCTTTTAATAATTTGGTTTCGCGTATTGGATGTCATCGGTTTCCCTCTCGTCGCAACACCGAGCCTCCAAAAGCGAAACAAGCTGGAATTTTCAGGAAAATTCCACTCCAAAGCGCACAATTTGTTTTAAAAACTGAACCCCTAATTTGTTTAAGACGGTTCGGTTTGATTTGGTATTCCGATGAAACTGATTTAGTTTCGACCTCTAACACTCGCTGCGGATTGGCAAAACCATGCGATCACTGTCATTTTAAAAGTTCAATGCCACCGTGCCATGCGAGTTAGTATATAAGGCAGCCTCAAGGACACCCAGACCGTATAAGGTAGCACATAAACTTACTCCTACCGTAGCTTCTCTCTCTAAATTGCTCAATCTACGCTAATTATAAATTCTTAACAAACCTCCATCGAAGGGTTGTTCTGGGTTGCCCAGAGTGGTATGTCAACTTTGGGTTTTGTAGGTACTGATGCACATCTGGCTCCATCACCACCAGACCATCTGTCCATTGACAACTGCACCGTCGCAGCATACTAATTATTGTACAACAAACATGTTATCATGACCCTTCCTTACCCAGGACCAAAACCAATTCCTATAGATGCTCTAAGTTTGAAGTTCGTCTTTCTCTGAAAAAAACTAAAAAAGAAAAACAACAAAAAAAAAGGTACTTCAGTTAACTAAAAAATGATTAAAAATAATTAGAAGCCCATATATTTGCAGTGAGCAAAAACGCCTCAATCAACCTTCACACATTATGGTAGGCAATTTGCAACTATTAAATCCCACCCCTATTTAGATTGTCTACAAAGCGTACACAAGCTTGCACTATCTCTCTTTCGTTTCTCATAAAACAACACTCCGTAAATGCCTTAATTTTTCTTCGAACCCTCGGTCGTTACTATATCTTCTTTTTATGACCTGCGTAACTAGTAAATTCCGAGATTATTTCTATGCTTTCTTTTACTTGTTATTCATAACAAATAATCCTCCCCTTTCTATCTTTTATGAAACCATCTTGGTCTATTCCCAGTAATTTTCGTGGAGTTTTTCTATCACTTTATCAGAGTCTTTTCCCCAAGTCTTTATGGGCTATCCATTATCCCGTTTTGCTTTAGAGTATATTGGATGCACTACGCATCGGATTCACAGCTGTAGTTTCTTATCTCCTGTATGGTACAGAATCGGATTATCTTAGTGTTTCATCTCCTTTTCTTTTCGGAGGTATGGGAGATTAAGGGTTTCGAGTAATCTCAAAGACCATTCAGAAATGTCAGCCAAAGGTATGTTCACCCAAACAATTACGCTGCGCAGATCAACGCGAAGTTCCTCGCCGCACACCCCAGAGCAACACTCACATGTGACCGTATGCTTCGGCATGTAACGATTTTTGATGTAATACTAATTTTTCAAATCATCAAATCACGATATAACCAGTTCTCATGCGTCTCTGCTACATTTTGTTGAAATTTTTATTTTCTTCCATTGAGTTGAAGTATCTTTTTTGACCTTCTTCATTAATGAACATACTTATTATTGTCAGCCTGTAAAAAAAAAAAAAAAACAATCATTTTATCCATTTTACCTCTCGATTAGTATAGTGTTACATTTTGGTTTTTTTCTATCCACATTTTTCAAGAACAAGCAACTTTAAAAAAATATACTTCAAAGTTTCCAGCCAAATCAAATCAAAAAAATATAAGTAATACACTATACGATTCACCGTATTGACGTCAAACAGTTGTAAAGTGAAGTCCAACGGAGTCCCATCCAGACGAAGCATAGTAGAGAAGTAGAATATGAATCGCCTTTTTAAGTTTCAGATTCAAAACCTCATGGCTTTTCCGATACCCAAACAATAGATAATGCTGATCTATAATGGGATATATGTTTAGCTGACTTCACACTCTCACGCTCTTTGTTGTTACTGCTTGTTAAACAATTGATAATTTGATAATATTGTTAAGAGTTTTCATGATAATCAAAAACTATAGCGAATAGCCACTAATTGAGTACATTGGAACCTGAAGGCAAGTCACAGTCTTTACACTGATTTTCCAGATTCCTCACACAGCTCTATCATTCCTACAACTATTATATTACATACCAAGACTATCAACATCAACAGGAAGCATAAGAAAAACAAACTAGTACCTTCAACTCCAGTGACTTCACCACAAACATAGTTTCCATTTCTAAGACTTGACAAAAACATTGTTGTTAGGCGTGCTGTCTACACAGGTCATTTAATATGAGAGGATCGTACGCCGTTGGCAAACGCTTGCACCTATGCCACCACATTACTTACCGCTACACCCACATTGCCACCACAGCCTCCACCCCCCACAACCGCCGCCTTTGCCATTGTGCACAGAGTCTTACTATGTTTCGACATCCGCTGCCGCAAGCACTTCCACATCCCTCCACCTGTGCAACGAACATTGTCGACTATCGCGTGCCGCAAGGGATTCCACATCCTCCCACTGTCAACTGCATTTCGGACATCCGCTTGCCGCATGCGTCCACATCCTCCACTTGTCAAACGCTGCATTCGACATCCGCGCCGCATTGCGCTCCACCATCCTCCACTGTCACACGCATATTCGACATCCGCTCCCGCAAGCACTTCCACAACCTCCACTGTCAACTACATTTCGACATCCGCTACCGCAAGCACTTCCACAACCTCCACTGTTAACTACATTTCGACATCCGCTGCCGCAAGCACTTCCACATCCACCACTTTGAGAGATAGCTTGCTCTTCATTCCCAGCATCACCATTAGCTACTTGGCCCTCTGTCATAGTTTCTATAATACTAGTAGCAGTAACATTGTTGGGTATATCATCTTCATAACCAACTTTGGCGGTAAAACCACCCTCTCTTTTCAAGATATCAGATAGGATGAAGGCCAAAGTAATACCAGATTGTACCATCCATTCATCCTGGGCCTACACATTAGATGATTAGAACAAAGGAAGTGAGAAAGGAGATGGAAAAGGGGGATTACCAATGCAATTATTCAAGAAGCAATCCTTGGTTAAATAATGATACCTTGAATATTCCATGCTTGAAATCAATTAGTGCTACAGCCCTACCATAAGGATAATCTGAGGAGAATTCAACTGCAGTCACAAAATCTTGTTCGGTTCTTTTCTTTACACAATATTTTGGTTCATAGTCTAGCTTCCTCCCAGCAAAGAGTCTCACCTGAACAAGAATTACAAATATTCAATTCATGATAMGATAATTGTTCTAGGAAACGGACCAATGTCACGAAGGAATTTACAAATATATGAGACCAAGGAATAAGCAAAGCAAAAGAAGCATTTACCAATCGATGACCAACAAGCTCAAAGAGATGACCATCATTTCCGGAGCTTCTGCGAAGCTTTAAGGAGAAATGGGTTCCCTTTATAGACCACTCATTTCCCTTAAACTCAGCCACGGTATGTATTTCACCTGAATTTGTGATACATTGTACCTCCTTTAACAACTCAGTGGCGCTGCTTGTCATGTCTTCGCTCAAGTCCCTGAGAAACGAGGAAATTACTTATGGCATAGAGCAAGATGTTCAGTGTTCACCCCACAATAGAAATAGCAATAGATAAGTAGTAAAAATTTACAGCAAGAAAACAAAGTGCGAATGAATCAAGTAGACCGTCAATTTCAAAGAAGAAATCGAAAGGAGGTGGCAGGGAACTTGTGACTAGAAGGTCAGCAAATACAGGCAAACCACTAAGGCAATCTAGAATTTCAAATGCTCTTGAATAAATAAAGTATAAAATTATGATCTTTCATAAGTAGGCAAGCATATTTTTAGACATACCTCATTTGAAGGCTAAGAATATCAATTCCAGCATCATCAGTGACACATGTTCGGCCCTTAGCATTCTTAAACCTCCCTATGTTGGGAAGTGGGAAAAGGCAAGAGCCATTAAAGAAAGGTTGGGATCGTGTCAAATGAAAAACTTGGGGCACTGGTGTTGGCGGAGTAAATGAAATGGAAACYTGTAGAAAAATTGGCTTAGAATTTAAGATCCTGGGAACGGGAACCACTGGGAGCTCTTTATTAACATAGAGTTTGGATCCAGAAGCCAAGCACTCTTGCAAAGATAGGGAACAAGAAGCGAAGGACTTGAATGATTTAGGCAATGGTATATTCGAAGGAGAATGGCATACAAGCTCAAAGAGAAACTCTCCACTAGGTTCACACTCGAAATAAGCAACCTGCTTTTGTCCACACTCAGATYATACAGTCAATGTTTTCTTGGTATTAAAGAGCTTATCAGGTTGTTTCTTACTGAATGAGACACGAATGTCTCCTTTATGACCCTCTGGTAAGTTCTTAATTTCCACAAATTCCAAAAGGACCTGAAAAATAAAACTGATGAAAAAATTGTCATGGACCGTATATGTCCTAAACAATAAATGTCTATTCGCATTTGACATCGATGGCTTGTGCTGCCAATAGCAGTCTAAAACTTAACAGTATAACGAGCATTCTGGAATTCTGATCCATCATTAGAAAGCCATGCTAACCCATGTATACTATAGCCAGACGACCAAAACCTCATCATTTCAAAGGACAGTACATAATTGGAAGCTCACAATAGAGAACCAACAGATCCGACGTATAGAAGTATCGAATAGGGCCGTCCATTCCAAACTGAAACCTGGTAAAGGACATGAAAGGCGTGGGAACACATTATGACATGAAAATTTTTCACGCACACAGGCTGATAGATAACGTTGTTGTTACAAACACACATGTGTCAAAGCAGATTACAACTTGTCTAATAATAATAGTTACCCTTGTTGTTGAAGGAACTCCAAATCTATAGGAACTAGAAGCACAAAGCGTAAGGCAAGCAAATTGGGAGAGAAGTGAAAAAATTCAGGTCACATCTGTGGAATACGTCTATAGATTACTACCTTGTTCATATAGCTCTTCAGCCTCCCGGAATTCTTGGAATTTGATTATTACAGTTGTCTGGTGCAGGATATATTACAAACTGCGGAAAGGACATTCTGTTTGTAACGTGGAGCCGAGGTTGGCAGCATTATATGCATCTATGAAACTGATGTTATATGTACTCATACTCTCTATCTCGTCGTCCATGTGTCCAATAAACTCCCTAGGCCCGAAACGTATCCCTTGCATACTGCTTGGTGTGTTTCAGGGTTGAAACACAGTGTCTTAGTTTTTCTTCCTTTGTTCTGTAGACCAGAGCTGCGCGGTACATCCACGCCATTCCACATATACACCCACTGGGTGACAGCAAATGACGTCTGTCTCAGACCGTATTAACAACCTTACAGATGGATCATTACTTCTATATCTTGAGAAAAAACCGAGTGGAGCATAATTGTCCACAGCCTTACTGAAACCGGGGACTGCCCGTGGGCATCCTAGTCTGCGCCGCACATCTAACGGCTCATACCATCGCTACGTGGGAACACCCACCGAAACGTCTAAATGTCTCTTCTTCACCCGTTCCATAGATTAACAGACTGATAAGAATCACCCCTCTTCTCTTTACTCCATCTAGCCCGAGAGCGCGGTGGCGCCGTAGCGCGTGAAGGGATGAGCGATGGAGGTGGGCGTGAGTGCAGCGAGGGCGAGCAGATGTCCCCGCTGCTAGGCAAGCTGGAGCTGCCTAGAAGAAGATTTTTTACTCCTGGAGCTGAGCAGGTAGTGAGAGGAGGTGGAGGAGACTAGGCGAGAGCGTGAAACTATTAAGTATTCTGATTACAGCGTAAGCCTAAAAACCATTGTTTTAAGACAACAGTTCATTCCTCACACACACCTGCTGCACAAATTATACGAGATACACAACAATTTGAAATCTCTCATTACGTACGATAAGAGAACGAAAAAAACTGTTGAAAGATCAACGTAACTTCCAAAGCTAATTGAATACAATGTTAAAACAACTCAAATTTATTACGAGCAATCATGATTCCATTTCATTGAGCTCCTTGCCTATCCTTTTCTCTTCCAGCAGTTCTACCAGAGCAGAAGCATATAGCATGAGAGACGGTAAGTGAGGAAGACATGTAAAAGTTCACATGTTAATGATCCTTCTCTTACTCCCCTCCCATAAATCTACGAATCCACACCTGTGTAAAGACAACTCGATATCGGTTGTTACATTGCTGAATCATAACTTCTCTCAATGGGAATATTCAATAAACCATCTAGTCATTCTATTCTCTACCCATAGTAATTCAACATTGAGTATTATTTTATGATCTATCATATACTTATTTTTTTAAGTCTTTCGACAAATCGCCATTACCCTATATCTGTATTTGCTTTAATAAAGATAATTTCGAACACGATTACCGTGACCTATCACATCTATCCATATTATTATGTTTATGATTGTCAACATGTTATTAGTTGTCAAACATGAGGAGCCGTTACCTGATAAGTGAAAGGAACCTGCCTTTGGACAGCAGAAACCAAATCATAACTAGTAAAATTTTCACTTTGAAGATTCMTTTGACAGACATTGCTTGCAAACGGACAGTTATAGTCAACCTCATAGGGTTCTTCGGGATACATTGTGCTCCATATCTCCATAGATTTACTTTTTGAAGTTCCTAGAACACTAGAGATAGTGTTACAATTGCCAAGAACTCTTCCATACAGCCTCTCGCAATCTGACTTGTATCGCACCTGTAACAAGGCATACAATTTACCAACTTAAAGAAGAGAAAATGATATACAGTGTAGAATAAGGATTATTTATGTCAAGAAGCCTACTGGATTGAGTCTATGGCAATGCCAAATCCATTCACAATCAAGAGGAACAACTAATGGGTCGTCTAAAAGAGGATTCTTCGTATGCTTGGCGAGCAACGGAAGCCAAAAGGCATTGTACCTGATAGAGGCATGCCAAGAAATAAGCAACTGAGTAAATTGGAGATGAATATTAGGATCAACATCAAGAGAGAAAACACAAAACTCATAAAGATCCACATCATCATTTACAATAAATAATAAACTCTGAAACTTATCAAAACCCACCTTCACTCAAGGGGTCTCAAGGTACACAATGATAACAAATGGGGTTGTGAATTTATGGGTTTATTACAAGGTTTTCAGAAAAGAAATTGTTCTTTGATTACTTTGCAAACAATTGTTACCCATCATAAGCAGTAAAAGGTACAGCATAGGGATCATCAATGTGGGCTTACTTTCATTACACCAAACAAGCAGAGCTGAATACCAATGCTTCAAGATTCACATAAAATTCTAAGCAATCAGCAAGTTGTAAGTTGGATTATAACTTACAAGTTAACCTTCCTAATGAATTTGCCAATTGTTACTATTGGAAATGGAAATATCATTGTATCCATTATTTCATTATTTACAATTTATAAAAAAAACGACTGTTGAGTTCATTCAAAAAGAATACTCCATATCAGCAATGACAAACTATGTTATTTGGACTGTCAAGCGTCGGATTCGCTCGATTTCTTGAAAAAAAGTAGTGTTTTTAGTTAAAAAATGAAGTGTTAAGTGTCGATGTCCGACACGAGTCGTGTCSACATGGACAAATGAGGCAAATGAAAGAGTCTAAATAACATAGATGGCAACATAAGGATCATAGATTCAGATGTAAAGTTCAATGATATAACTTGTCACACACAAAACATTATTTCTACTATCATTGCAACAAATGATGCATCCTGGTTAAGAAAGGTAAGCTTAGACAAATTTCTCCAAACTTTTACGCCCGTTTGGTTATTGGGACTAAATGATGGGAATGATATTAAATTTTTAGTGTAATTTAAATAGGGAAAAACTCTTAAAATCTTAGCTCAAATTGCTCACAACTTTATCTCCATGGGAAACAATCGTAGCTCAAATTTATGTTTTCCTGTCCATGGAGACAATTTTGTAGGAATTTTATTACCACTCATTACCCCTTAGGAGAGTGGTCATTACCCCTTAGGAGAGTGGTATTGGGTGGGAATGAGAATTTAAGAAGAAAATTAGAATTTTTGGTATGAAATTGTATTACCATGGGAATGAACATGAGATTTCTTTCCAAATTTACATACAAATTCGTTACCATTCCCATCATTCACTACCAACAACCAAACAGGGCCGTTAAAGGACTTGCAATTCTTCATTACTTCATATTATATGAACGACACAAAAACTGGATATATGAATAATTGAGTAGCAACATAGAACTAATCAGAAGCCATACCGGTAGATCGCCCGTTCCATAGCAGGGCCTTCATACAAGTGACGACTCCGATCAACAGCAGCCAGGAATTTCAGTTGATTCTTAGCAGCACTAACAAGATCAACACTCACTTGTATGTTTTGCGCTTCCGCCCATTCTTTCTCTTGTTCCTTCTTCATGTTTTGACCTGAAAAGAGTTTCATGTCACTCACATCATTACTAAACTAACTAAATTAATTGACTAATCTCATATACTTTGTCCAAGAAAATGAAGAAATAAACTGAAAACTGTAAAATCAACGTTGTCCTTCTTAATTGTAGTTTTGAATAGCTTCTCATTACAACTGAATTTAGAAAGTTCACATTATTTTCACAAAAATTTCACAACAATTATTTTCCAAAGAAAGCTAGATTATTTACTCTTGCAATTTGTAATCTAATTTTGCAATAAATGAGCTATATAATTCGTTTTTTCAACCTCAAGATAATACTTCTAACAAAACAGAAATTAACAAATGAAGAATCCTTAATCAAAATTAAAGATTTTGCTAGCTTCATACCAATAAATTTGATCAACAATTCGACATAATATAATCGTTTTCCACTTTAATCTCAACAATTTGATGAAATTTCTAGGAAACAATAAAAGTCAGATGAATATGGTTTAGTCGAAAAGGTCAACAGTCAACTAATTTCATATAAATTCAATGAGATATAAAATGTCAAAGTGGCACTTCACAATTCAACAATCATATCATCAAATTCTAACAATGCTCACCCAAAAAAGGTTAGATTATTTACAGAAATTTCAATAATTAAGGACCAAAATTGTTCATAAACAGGCATAATCAAACTGCTCAACTCCAACAATCCCAAAATACACGAAAATAATAACTCAAAAAAAAAAAGTCTAAATGCATTAAAATATGATAAAATAATAAGAATCGCAGAAATTGAATGCATTCATTAATAAGTTAAAGAAAGATCAAAGAAAAGCTTACAATCACTTTTCGTTGATTTTTTTGGATAAATACTTTGCTGAAATTGTAGTATGAAAGTTGAAATAATTTTGAGGGAAAAGAAACTGTATTTATAGTGAAGAGTCCAATGCGAATGTGTTCTGTGACGAAATACCCCTGTAACAAGCAAAAGCAGAGTACAAACCTTGTACTAGATTTTTTTTTGGGGTAAAGTACTTGTACTACCTTTTGAGTGGCTGTTAATCCTGTTATGGGTATGTTACAAAAACGAAGCCTTGCCAAGTGCCCATTGAATTACAAGTTTGTGTTGGTTTACATTTTACAAACATTGCCTTAGGGATGAGTACAGTACTACACTTGTGCAAATTAAACAACATTTCTCATCAGATTAATCTTTGGTCTCAACACCCTTTTGAGCCTTTATACAATTCTTTTCGTTATTTTATGTTTGTAGGCTTTTTATCTCATCTTGTTAAAATGTTCATACTTCTCGAAAACACAAGAATTTATTCATGTCTTCATACGAAATACAAATACCGTGTTTATTTTTGTGTTTAGAAAGCCACAAGCGCGAGTGAGAATCAATGTTGCAGTCAACCACTCTATATGACTACATTGGCGGATATGCTAATGAAAATTGTGGAATAACATCCATACATCATTGTATATCTAGTTGCTGATGAACTACTATTGAGTGCTTTTAATTATTAATCAGATGATACTTATTTCCCAATGCGGCATGAATCATGCAGTTACCTTCAGCTATATTCAACCATAAAAAAAAAAAATAATTATTAAAAACTCAAAACAATCATAATACAATAAATTCAAGCAACAAAATCATGGAATTGTTCTTAAGCAATTCTGAAGATGTATAACAAATTAACAATTCGTTCAATCAATTCTGAAGATCTAACACCATAACCATATTTGCATTATCCAACATAAAAAAATAATTATAAAAAAAACTCAAAACAATCATAAAAACAAAAATTCAACGCAACAAATCATGGAATGTCTTACTAGCAAAACTTCTCACTATCTGAAGATGTATAACCAAATTCTTGTACTAATCAATCATTATCTAAACCCAAACACATTCTATTTGCATTATCCAACATAATCAGCATCATCATCATATTGGACTTGTATGAGCTGACCTGAAAAGAGATTAACAATAGAAACAAAACTGAAAACTCTATTACTTTTCATTAACACTAATGGATTAACATCTGCAATAAATATGCATCGGCAAATCTGAATCCTAAGGGTTTTTTTTTCAAAATTCTGTCCTCAAAAGATAATTACAAAAATGTTCCAAGAACCAGATCACAGAACCCTGAACTACACAAAGATTCAAATCTCCAGCCACCATCAGAATCAAAAATCAAGTTCACTTCTTGACCTCCTCGTATTCTGCTTCAGGGGTGTGATCACCACCGCCTTGGGACCCACCAGAAGAACCCCCATCAGGACCACTGCCTTGGGATCCACCAGACATATGTTGTCCAATCTTTGAAACTGCTGCATTAGCTGCATCGATCTTGGCCTTGATCAAATCAGCGTCATCCTTTTGCGTAGCATCRCTAAGATCAGCAACAGCAGACTCTATGTCCTTCACTACATCTGCGGGGACCTTGTCCTTGTACTCTGACAAACTCTTCTCAATACTGTAAATAGTAGTGTCTGCAGTGTTTCTGACCTCAATTAAAGCTTTTCTCTGCTGGTCCTTCTGAGCATGCACCTCCGCTTCCTGAACCATTTTCTCAATCTCATCCTCCGARAATCCACCAGATGATTTGATGGTGATTTGCTGTTCTTTGCCTGTTGRCTTCTCTTTAGCGGAGACAGTGACAATGCCATTGGCATCAATATCAAATGTCACTTCAACTTGTGGGACTCCCCTAGGTGCAGGTGGGATTCCCTGAAGTTCAAACTCACCTAAAAGTTTGTTGTCAGATGCCATTTCACGTTCACCCTGAAAGACTTTGACTCCGACCTGAGTTTGATTATCCGCAGCTGTTGAGAATACCTGTCAACAAGATGCAAATCAGAAGCACTGTCAAAACTGTAATCACCGCAATATACTCCTCATACTCTCATACGCAGTCATTATTGCAGATCATATTTAAAGAACCATCAGCAAAGGAAATAGATCCATTGGATAGAGCATTTTTAGTTTACAATCAAAAAGTTACATACAAATGACAACACTGGTATACATTTGATTTTTTTCGGTGCAAACTGTCAAACTGAAATGTATTTGATAGCAATAGCATTGCAGCAGATTAAAAAAGGGGGCTATGATAGTTACACGCTAGAAGGAATTACCTGAGACTTCTTTGTTGGAATTGTAGTGTTTCGGTTGATCAGTCTCGTAAAGACACCACCAAGGGTTTCAATACCAAGTGAAAGTGGAGTTACATCAAGAAGAAGCAACTCCTTGACATCCCCACGAAGAATACCACCTTGAATAGCTGCACCAACTGCAACTGCTTCATCAGGATTAACACCTTTACTCGGAGTCCTTCCAAATATCTCAGTAACAACTTCTTGTACTTTAGGTACACGGGTCATTCCTCCTACCAAAAGGACTTCATTCACATCTTTAGTSGAAATCCCAGCATCATTTAAACAGCTCTTGCATGGGCCTCTGGTCCTACTGATCAAATGATCCACTAGACTCTCAAACCTCGACCGTGTTAATGTCATATTGAAATGTTTTGCACCAGATGTATCCGCACTAATGAAGGGCAAGCTGATCTCTGTTTGAGTGGTAGATGATAATTCAATCTTCGCCCTCTCAGCAGCTTCACGAAGCCTTTGTAAAGCTAATCGGTCTTGTGATAGATCAATGCCTTCATTTTTCTTAAATTCACTCACCAAAAATTCAACCAAGGCATTATCAAAATCTTCTCCTCCTAAAAAGGTATCCCCATTGGTTGCCTTAACCTGATGAGAGAAAACAAGTTCAGCCAACTAGCCTGGAAAGAAAATTAATTAAGTAGCTTAAATACAGATGAGACATTTTACCTCAAACACTCCATTGGATATCTCTAAGATAGAAATATCAAATGTTCCACCTCCAAGATCAAAAACGGCAATAAGACCTTCCTTGTTATTCAAACCATAGGCAAGTGCTGCAGCAGTGGGTTCATTAATAATTCTTTGCACATCAAGGCCTGCAATCCTCCCAGCATCTTTTGTTGCTTGCCTTTGAGCATCATTGAAATAGGCAGGAACCGTAACTACYGCTTTGGACAGGGTTGTACCCAAATAAGCTTCTGCAGTTTCCTTCATCTTAGTCAGAACAAAAGCTCCAATCTGACTAGGAGAATATTGCTGTCCAGTAGTAGTTTCGACCCAAGCATCTCCATTTGGGGCTTTAACTATCTTGAAAGGAACCATTTTACTCTCTTTCTGAGTTTGTGGGTCATCAAAGCGCCTTCCTATCATACGTTTAGTTCCAAAAAAGGTGTTTTGTGGGTTTGTAACTGCTTGTCTTTTTGCAGGAGTTCCCACTAGTAAATCTCCCTTTGCGGTGAAGGCAACTACTGAAGGAGTTGTCCGACCTCCTTCAGCATTCTCTATCACCTTAGCATTCTGCACCGACGATTCAGTTTGAGCTATCCAGAGACATTAAAAAAAATTAAGGAAGACAACAAAACAAAAGACCAACCTTTCCCTCCATGACTGCTACACAAGAATTAGTAGTTCCCAAGTCAATGCCAATAATGTCATTACCAGATGATTTTGAGCTGCAAGATTACCAATAATAAATTTGCAACGATACTTTAAGAATAAACTTCAAAAWTAATAAATGAAGAATTAATGGAGAACAACTTTATACCTGAATGGCCTTGTCAAATTCATCCACCMACTAGTCAAAGATGGGGGAAACCATGATGGGTTCAGATTGCCAGCCAACTACAGAGAAATAGGTATAACAGTAAGTTACAAGAACAACTGACACTTTATTACCCACACAACGTAACAGCAAGCCAGCACTTAGGATCAGAACAATTGGAAAAATCAGGATAGCGTGTTTACTCCAACTTAATAGGTCATAACAATAATTTAAGTGGACAAAAGCAAAATAATTTTATACGATGGGAATTGTGAAACTAGTGTGATCATCGACTTGCAGTACCCAATTTCTTGCAGACGGAAATATAGCAAAGTTCAGACAGCAGCCTATCGACTAATTCTTGCTATTTTCTTCGGATAACAAAAGAAATAAAAAAGCAACAAAGTTTCAAAGGAGTCAAGTCACTCGGCTAATGTAGGAACATTAGAGCTTAGGTGTCCACCACTCCACCCAGTGACCTTATAGCTCAAAGGGGATAGCAACTATGCAGCCATTCATCAAATGTTAKATCAATATCCCAACAGGATAAAGTTCAAAGTGTAATCCTTCAAACACACATACACTTGACCCTTCTACAATGTACTGRATCCTTTACAACATTACACAACATGTCTAATTTTTATGCAAAACATTTAATTAGATAGGAATGCAGAGCCACATATCCAATGCAATGTATGAAATAATAGGGAAAGAAAACAACAAAATTTTCCAAACATGCCACAAATGCGCTTGAGCATATACAGAACTAACATTAATATCAACCTTAACTGAAACGCACTACCAAAACTCTCAGGAAAGGTTTTTTCATAATTGTTGTGTCCACTAAAGGAAATGGTCCCCGGATCCTAAATCTTGAGTTCCTGACATAGTGACATATCAAGGACTTGGATTTAAGCCTGTTCGCAACACTTATTCTCCTACTTTCGTCATGCTTTCATAATGCAGGATTGATAATCCAATTCACCTACTTAGCAATAACTAAGAATGTATACCCTCATTTTGAAGAGTTTCACTTCACTCATTTGTCAAGGTGCGTCCAAATGTCCTTCTCTCTTCCCCAAACTACCAAAAAACGTCGCCATAATGATTTGAATGTAATAAAAAAAAACACTGTTGACAATCCATTCTTCACCACTTATGAATAAACGACGCCTTCCAATGTTCTCTCGTCTTTAACATTTTAGGGCATACAATGTGATCAAGATTGTAAATCCTTACTCTCATTTATATAGTCCTCCATCTCATTTTATTTGCAACAATTACAAAAAAGGAAAACGTTTAAATTTATTGCAACAAAGGTTTTCTTAATGCGTATCTTAATTCTATCATTTCTATGGTTTATGTCAAATTAGTCAAACCASCATTCCACATACTTGGTAGAATAGAGGATAAACTTTAACTGTTCAATCAAATTAAGTACTTCACAAAAGAGGTTAAACTACAATTGAATTCCATGATCAAAGCCTAACAAGTTCCCAAACCATCCAATCAAAACCCTAACCTGCCGCGCTTCGGGTTTTCAAAGGATTTATAGGATTCAATTAGTTTATTGCGCATTACACCCATCAAAAACAAGCAATAATATACCCTTGAATTGGAAATAATATAACAAATTGAAATAGTAAAAAACAGAGCAACACAAAATGTACAGAACATCAATCCAAAACTCAAACAAAACACCCCAAAGTAATAAATTTACACGACACCATACATATTTCAAGCTAGGAAAAAAAACAAAAAAATGTATAGCAAATTTGTGAACCCTTTTGCATAAACACAATTCAAGCAACAGCCAACAAAAATCAGCAGTTATAACAAATTAACAATGAAAAAATGAAAATTTCAATTAAATGACGAAAATAGAAGTATGATTTGGAAAGAAGAGAACAATACCGATCGTTTGCGAAGAGCTGATCGTAGAAGCACAGCTGCTGCCATAGCTGAATTTCTTAGCTGATTAACTATTCAGCACAATTAAGGATTTCTGGAAAAAAAAAGATTGAAATCTGTATTTGTTAATTATTATGTTTCTTTTTCCGAAATTTTAAGAAAATGCTAATAGTAAAGCTTTGATTAGAATTTGCTGGGTTTTAAACATTTGCTGAGTTGATGGTATGTTCTAGAGAAGAGAGAGAGTGTGTGTGTGTTTCTCCAGAAAACGCCACATCAACCCAGTTCTTTCTCATCAGTTGCTGAAATTACTTTTGTGACCTTACTTTGTTAATGAATTTGTTGGTGTTGGCAACAGAGGCTAAGAGGYTAAAAACGTAAATCCAGATAAAAGTTTCGTCGAGTTTCTTCAACAGAATTTTATTGCGGGAATTATGTTATGGTTCCACGTGTCAAATATTTGGACCCCTTTTGTGAACAGCATGTTGGAGCATAGCCCAAAGAGCAATTTCACCTCTATGGCCCAGTGAAATTAGCTTTGAATTTTTTTTTTTTTAATCTTAACCAAATTTTCATTTTATTTTTTGCTTATCAAATTTTTATTTTTTTCAATTTATCTGATCTTAATTTATCTTTTTTTTCTATAAAAAAAATCAAAAAATAAAACCTTAATTTTGATCGTTGAACAAAATTTGATGTGTAAACAAGCAAATTAGGTAAAATAAATTTAAAACTAGTAAGATATAATTTTATTCTTGTTTGTGTTAAAATTACTTTACTTAATGTACTCGTTTGTACCCTTAAATTTCTTCTTTAAAAAGTGTGCCAAAAATAAAGTTGCGAGTAAAAAGAAACAGAGAAAGTATATTGTTGTGAGAAATATAGAATAGAGAGAGTTTACACTGAAAACATATGTATTGTATTTAATTTATGCTGAGATGTGTTGTATTGATTTATACTTACTCGATGGTATTTATAGACGAGTGAAACTTGTAGGTTTCACCCGAATTCAACTATTGCTACTAGTAGTCCATAACTCTTGACTTTGCTTCTACCAACAATTAATGCATGTCATGCTACCAATAGTGTTGGACGGTGGGTATTTATCCTCACACTATTATCTCAACACTGCCCCTTGAATATCCACCGAAAACAAATTTAAAGAAAAGTACAAATTGATAATTGTATGCTTTGGTATACCGCCTCATTAAAAACCTTGTCAGGAAAAACCCAGTGGGATAAAAACCTGATCGAAGGGGAAAAGAGTGTAGTGCATATATTCTCCCCTCTGACTTCAACATATGTCTCGAAGGCGTCGCATGCCAATCTTGTGCACCAGTTCTTCAAATTTCTTTAGTGGTAGAGACTTGGTGAATAGGTTGGTAAGATTGTCACATGATCTAATTTGTTGAACATCGATTTTTCCTTCCTTTTGAAGATCATGTGTGAAGAAAAGTTTTGGTGATAAATAATGTTTGGTTCTATCACCCTTGATGAAGCCTACGTAGACTTGAGTGATGCAAGTTGTATTGTCTTCGTAAATCACTGATGGATTCTCGAAAACTGTCTTCATTCCACATGTCCCTTGAATATGACTAATCATAGATCTGAGCCATACACACTCGCGTCCTGCTTCGTATAAAGCAATTAGCTCTGCATGGTTCGATGATGTAGCAATCAAAGTTCGCTTTGTTGATCTCCATGATATAGRTGTCTCGCCATAGGTGAACACATATCCATTTTGTGATTTAGCCTATTGAGGATCTGATAAGTAACCAGCATCTGCATATCCAACAAGAGTAGCATCTACCATTGGTTGGTAGAACAATCCCAAGTCTTGTGTACCTCGAAGGTAGCGAAATAAGTGTTTGATACCACTCCAATGTCTCTTGGTTAGTGCACTACTATATCTAGCAAGTAAGTTCACAGCAAAAGTTATGTCTGGTCTTGTATTGTTTGCTAGATACATTAGGGAACCAATAGCACTCAAATATGGTATCTCCGGACCAAGGACTTCTTCATCTTCTTCTTAATGTCGAAATGGATCGTCTTTTACGTTTAATGACCGAACAACCAATGGAGAGCCGATAGGATGTGCTTTGTCCATGTAAAAGCATTTTAAGACCTTTTCAGTGTAGTTTGATTGACGGACAAAAATTCTTTCCTTCAGGTGCTCAATTTGTAATCCTAGATAGAATTTTGTTCTCTCTAGATCTTTCATCGCAAATTCTTTCATTAATTATTTGGCAGTTACTTCAAGTTCTGTGGGAGTTCTAATGATGTTTAGATCATAAACATAAACTGCAATGATAGCGAAACCTTCTTATGATCGTTTGATAAATACACAAGGGCTAATTTGATCATTTTTAAACCATGCTTTATGAGGTATTCTCTAAGATGATTATACAACATTCTCCCAGATTGCTTTAATCCGTAAAGTAATCGTTTCAACTTTATAGAAAGCATTTCCTTAGGTTTTTGATTTTCTGTTAGCTTTAGTCCTTCAGGGACTTTCATATAAATGTCTGTATCAAGTGACCCATAAAGATATGCGGTCACAACATCCATTAAGCGCATTTGTAATCCTTTTGTAATTGTCAAGCTTACCAGAAACTGCAATGTAGTTGCATCAACTACTGGAGAATATGTTAATTCATCATAATCAATTCTTGGCATTTGGGAAAATCCTTGTGCTACAAGTCTTGCCTTGTATCCAACAATTTCATCTTTCTCGTTTCACTTCCTAACAAAGACCCATTTGTACCCAACAGGTTTTACACCCTTTGGTGTTTGACCTATTTTCCCAAAAACTTCTCGCTTCTCAAGCGATTTCAGTTCTGCTTGGATGGCTTCTTTCCATTTTGGTCAATCCTTTCTATGACGACATTCATCTACCGTTCTTGGCTCAACATCTTCTTCATCATGTGTCACATCAATTGCTACTGAATAAGAAAATACTTCATTCATGACAACATCTTTTCTATTCCATTGAATTCTAGTTGAAATATAATTCAACGACGTTTCATTATTGTTGTCAATGTTCTCATTTTCCTCTTCATTTTGGACACTGTTATATCCATCTCCACTTTCATCAGGTTTCTCTGGAGGGAGGATAGTGTCATTTGCATTATTATCTTGCAATTTCAACCTTCTAGGTTTGGGATCCTTTAAGCCAGATGGTCTTCCACGCTTTCGTCATGTCATAGACTCATTCTCATTAGTCTTATTATCGATAGGCACTTTCATGCGTGCTGGTGCATTTTCTGCTGGTATGTGAGATTTTGTCACTTTCTTTGCATCTGTAAATGTATCAGGCAATTGGTTTGCAACACTTTGTAAATAAACAATTTTCTTAACTTCTTGTTCACAAGAATTTGTTCGTGGGTCTAAGAATTGGAATTGTGTTGCATTCCATGTGATCTCTATCTCTTTTCTATTTGGGTCCACTTTATCTCCCCCTAAGACTAGGAATACCGCCTCATCAAAATGGCAGTCGACGAATCTTGCTTAAACATATCACAAGTTATTAGTTCAAGATATTTAATTATAGAAGGGGAGTGATAACCAACATAAATTCCCAGCCTTCTTTGTGGACCCATTTTTGTCCATTGAGATAGAGCAATATGAACATACACAGCGCATCCAAATACTTTTAAATGCTTGATATTTGATTCTCTTCCGGAGACCAGTTGCACTGGAGAATATTTATGATATGCAGTTGGTCTTAATCTTATCAATGTTGTTGCATGAAGTATAGCACGACCCCAACATGAGGAAGGCAATTTTGACCTCATTAATAGTGGTCTTGCAATCAATTGCAGTCTTTTGATTAGAGATTCTGTAAGACCATTTTGTGCGTGAACATGAGTAACTGGATGTTCAACTTCAAACCCGATTGAAATGCAATAGTAATTAAATGTTTGGGATGTAAATTCACCAGCGTTATCAAGTCTTATTTTCTTGATCGAGTAARCTGGGAAATGAGTTCTCAATCGGATTATTTGAGCTAGTAGTTTTGCGAATGCAATATTTCTACTAGACAAGAGGCTTTCATGTGACCATTGTGTCGATGCGTCAATCAACACCATAAAGTATCGAAATGGACCAATTGGAGGATTAATTGATCCACATATGTCCCCTTGAATCCTCTCTAAAAATGAAGGAGACTCGACGGCGATTTTATTCAAAGATGGTCTTATTATTAATTTGCCAAGTGAGCATGATGTGCATGCTAATGTATCCGAGTTAGGAACTCTGATATCTTTGATTGAATGTCCAACTAAACTTTCGATAATTTTATTCATCATTCTTGTGCCCGGGTGACCCAATCGGTCATGCCATAATATGAACAATTTCTCATTATCTAACTTCTAGTTAGATATCATGTTTATTTCAATTGGACGTATATCAATGATACATAATCCCGATGAATATGCTGCCAATTCTTCATAAATGCATCTTTTGCCACCTTTTTCCGTTGTCAGACATAAGTACTCCATTTGATCTTCAATCATTGTATCTAAATGATATCCATTTTGGCGCACATCTTTAAAACTAATAAGGTTTCTTCGAGACTTGCTCGAGTAAAGTGCATTATTGATTATTAATTTTATTCCATTAGGAAGTGTCATGCAAGCTTTACCATAACCTTCTATCAGTTTTGTTGTCCCAGAGATAGTGTTAACACTTGCTTGAGACATCTTCAATTCTGAAAAATGCCCTTTATTTTTCAAAATGGTACGTGTTGCTCCACTGTCTAGAATGCATTGATATTTGGATTCAACAGAAAATCTCGTATCTTCATAATAAATAAAGTTATAATCAGTTTCAAAGCAAAATAACATATATTATTGATGGTAATCAAAGTTACAGGAAATAGAAAAGTTCTTCAAAAACATAAACGAGATAAGTCCTTAAAAACATAAATTAAAACTTAAACTGAAAAACACACATAATGGTAATACATGGATACAAATATTTTAGTTGTTGTTGATTTTAGGTGTTGCTGCTTTCCCCAATGACCAATTCATTACCAGTTTCTATGTCACCCATTATAAAATCAGACACATCAAGGCTTGTGATGGGTGTGCATGTCTCATTAAAATTTGCTTCAACATTTTTACCCTTCACTGAAGTTTGGTACAAGAAAACCAAATGTTTTGCGGTACGACATGTACTTCCCAATGCCCTGTCATGCCACACCTTTAGCATTTATCATTTCCTTTTGAGGAATTTGGCTGATGGTTCCCATGTTATTGGTGACCTTTCCGCTTATTGTTTCTTGGGGAAAGGTTATTTCTACCGCGTCCACGACCTCATCCGCGGAAGTTCCTTTCGCGACCTCGTCTACGACCGTTATAATTTCCTCTCCCACCTCTATTTATTGCATTTGCCTCGGATGGGTTGGGATTTTCAACTCCATTTTCCTCATGAAATGCCAAAGACCCACATGGTCTAAGGTTCTGATTTTTAATCAGGAGGTGATTGTTTTGTTCAACAACCAGCAATACTGACATCATATCAGAGAACTTCTTGAACCTCCTTTCACGAAATTGCTCTTGCAACAATATGTTGCTTGCATGGAAGGTGGTGAGAGTCTTCTCAATCATTTGTTCTTCAATGATTGTCTGATCACAATATCTTAGTATAGATACTATTCTATGCAGATTGGAATTGTAGTCACTAATGGATTTAAAATTTTGGAACCTCAGATTGGTCCATTCGAATTGGGTCTTGGGGAGGAGCAACCTTTTGTGTGTCCATACCTCTCATTAAGTTTGTCCCATAATTCTTTGGGATCATCAACTAAGAGGTACTTAGTTTTTAAACTTTCGTGCAAGTGGTGCCTAAGTAGCACCAAGGCTTTCGCCTTGTCTTGCTCAGTGACAGTTTCTGTGGTTCCATCTACATTTTCTCAGTGGGAGGATCGTTTATAGCATGCTCCAATCCTTGGGCTTTCAAATTCATTTGGGCGTCCACTTTCCATTCCATGAATTTTTGACCGGATAAGTCAAGAATGCTGAATCGTCTTTTTATCAAATCATCCATATTAGCTACAATCAAATTTTATATACGAGTAGTTAGTTTTAATTAATAATACAATAATAAACTAATATCATTAATTCCTCCCCCATAGTTTATTATTGAGGATTTCTAGTTAAAAACACAAATAAATTTACTATCGAAAATAATAAGTTGAAAAACATAAAATAACAAAACATGAACAATAACAAGAACATCATAAATAAGAACAATAACAATATAAATAAGAATAATAATAAGAGACTATTTTTGTGTTAACATGAAAAGTACTAATGCTACAAGTAATACAAATAATCCCGCACTTAGGAATAAATAAATTTGTATTTGTTTTAAATCTTCTTCAAAAGTAAATGTCGGAGGGGATTGATCGTCGCCAGCCGGTGCCATGGTGGTTGTGTATTAGGAGGATGAAGAAAATGAAAATTTTAGAGTGAGATGTAAAAAGGATAAGATAAGAGATTTTGTGGTGAAAAGGGTAATAGTAATCCGCCTTTTATAAAAGATAAATCATAACTGTATAATGAACTGTTTATAGGTAATGAAAAATAAATAACAATGTAGTGTACGTAGAAAAATTAATATTAATATGTATATGTTAAATATATAAAGTTTGCAAGAATTCTCACACTGGGATGCAAATCATAGTGGTCCGAGAACCCAAAATCTGTGCAAGAGATCGCGGGTTCGAAAACAAAGAAAGTCGTATAAGTATAAAATATAAAGTATAAAAATTACAAAGGCTGCATCATTTTTAATTTTAATTAATTGTAATTTTTAGCCTGATTAATGCTCAAAGAACAAGAATATAAAATAACATATAAGACATTACGTATTATCATCCATACCATATGTATGCATAATATTACGTTTGGTAATTATAACTAGTATAAGTGATTAGTTTACCAAAGTAATCGTATGCATACAAGTGTATATGGTAAACAATAAAAGAGGACAAACATAAATTTATATACTGATAGTAATAAAATGATAAATATTCTCTTTGCGAGTTTTTGATATAGAGTTTCCTAGATATGGGCAAATATAGAGTATACTCCTCAAAAACATTTTTACGAAATGACTATCACTTTATTTAATTTAGAACATGTATAAGTCTACGTGATAACGTGTTGTGAGAAATATAGAATTGTGAGAGTTTTACACTGAAAACGTATGTATTGTATTTAGTTTACGTTGAGATGTGTTGTATTGATTTACACTTACTCGATGGTATTTATAAACGAGGGAATTCAACTATTGCTACTAGTAGCTCATAACTCTTGACTTTGCTTCTACTAACAATTAATGTACTTCCTCCGTATTGTTAAAATAGCAACAATTTCCTTATTTTAAAATATCACAAAAATTGCAACAATTTTTTTATTTCCATTTGTAGTAAAAAAAAACCATGCAATTAAGCTTGTGGTCCCCTTTTCTCTCTCTTAATTTACCATAACAACACATCATTAACCATGTGCATCAACAATTGAGCTTGTGATCCTCTTTTCACTCGCTTAATTTACAATAAAAACACATCATTAATCATGCTTAAACAACCCTTGCAAATTTTGCCTAGGAGTCTGCAAACTCCTCTTTGTTGCTATTTTAGCGATACAGAGGAAATATGTCATGCTACCATTCCTACCAATAGTGTTGGACGGTGGGTATTCATCCTCACACTATTATCTCAACATATATGAATTTAATTTTGTTGAAAATGAATAAAAGTAAGGTGAAAAGAACATGATCAACCCAAACCTTGAATGCCTGCATCCCAAATTCTCAAGGCTTTATCAGGTTAATTTCGGGTTTTATAATAGATAACCTTGAATTCGACAAGTTCCCACTATCTGGGATGTTATGTGAATTCGACAAGTTCCCACTATCTGGGATGTTATGACCTTATGTACAATATTTGATAGTAACCAACAGTTAGACTACCAAAACTACATACAATACTACATTAAGCTGGTTATGAATACACAATAAACGTGTCAAAATTCTCAAAAWWRTTCCTCTGACTTGCTAGCCTCTGGACCTGTTTTAACTTCCCGCTCCAAGTACTCCTCTTCGATTGTTTTCTTCAGAATGAAAAGTCGTTGCATAACTACTGGTTCATTAATTTGTTTTGCTTCCCTGATCTCTGTCTCTTCTTGACTCAAGTAGTATGCATCAAGCATGATCTTTATCCACTTATGCAGCTCCTTAGGCGTCCTGCTCCACCCAAAGCATGATCAGAACAAGTATAAATGGAGAAGCTTTTGTTAAAAAAAAAAAAAAAAAAAAAACATCCCACAATATTTATATGTGATTTTATCTACTCCGTAGGACTTATCACTCAATTGTGAGAGGCAACTAGTAATGTTTCACAATAATTTTCAAATATTAGTATGCCGCAGTCTATCCATAGACTAGCTCATTAACTTTTTTTTTAAAAATTTTTTTTTGAAGAAAGACTAGCTCATTAACTTTAGATCCAAAGAAATTGAACTTCTCAATAAAATAACAATTTCAAAGAATAATCTGCCTTACGAGTAAAGACCCTTCGTATCCTTAGCTTCATGTTCACTTCCAGGACAAAAYGCGGTGGCTAATGCAGAYAATCTCTCTTCAGGGTCTGTTATGTTAAGCAAGTGCTTGAGCAATTTGATTTCTTTTGGTGATATGCTTTTGAGGCTGCTTTTGGTTGTTTTGTAAAGGCGATGCATAATCTCTTTTACCTACAACGTACAAACCAATTCCCCACTTGTGGAATTAAGGCTTTGATTGATAAATGAAGATCACTGGAAGGGAAAAAATTTATAACTGTTACTGTGCAAGGGCYAACAAAATAGTATTACCTCTGGCTTCATGGTTGTTGACTCTCGTGCTTTAGCCCATGCGCTATTTATCAGTAATATTAATGAAGAGTCAAGTTGCTTTCCCTTGGCAAAACTTTTTATCTTCTCGCAGGCAATATCAAGTGATGGAGAGTTCAGGATGTCATCAAATTTAGCTTGAGCAGTCTCGAATGTATCCACAATCACTAATGTGTTATCGTATGCTGACACTGCAGACAAACACCTGGCCGCAAGCCTAGCAATCCCTGCTCATCATATAAGAAGAAATAAAAGGTGTTAGACAACCAAAACCTAGTAGTCTAGTACATAATAATTTTATCATTCTATCACTAAATAATAAACCATACATTAACTSWAGGCTGCACCAAGATACRATGTCATTTTCTGGAATTCTTTTGTAAAGTTYAACTTTATCATTTTGCCCTCATGATACCCCCTAAGCAAACATAGTCAGAGAAAGACTACACTGGTATAGTGGTATACAAAGAAGCATCATTCAATTTGTGAAAGATTGTTGTGGACTTGTGTAGATACATACTAATGCTAGGAATTACATATATAAATTAGAATGGAATCCAAAGAACTTATCTCATGTGGCACTCCTGGCAGCTTCAACTTATCAAGACTGTATTGTTAGCCTTCAACATATTGCACTTTAGGATATATCTTCAAGCAGGAAAGCACAAGTCAACGGGAAATTTTTAAAGCCTATGTAATACTGAAGGATGGTAATTAAGATATTCATTTCATAAAAAGATGACTCATTTTAAAATTATGGCTAGTCTTACAAAGAAGAAATGTGGTAATATGTTCCATGTTATTATATCTAAGGCAAACAATTTTGGATATGCAAGTTTAATGCCATGGCATGGATTCTCAGAAAATCCTGAACAATAGAGCATTGTATGTAGCCATTGTAGATAGTTGGATTGGTGTTAGTGATCATAAAGGTTTTATTTACATCCTAACACAAAGCTTCTTGGTAGTTTTACAACAAAAGTAGTCAATGCCTCTTTATTCCCAGCTGCCTGACCAGAACAAACTCAGAACAGAGGACTGGTTCCTTTAGTGGTCTCTCAACTATGACTCCATTCGTGTTCTCTGATTTTGCACATGAAACTCTTCACAACTATAATTGTTCTATTATTCTAATGAGGTTTGCAGAGTATTGCTGGTTATGGTCAGAGAGGACTCCTAATATCTCCCAACACAACTGAGAACAGCAGCTCAGAACTGATGAAAGAAAACTGGGATAGAACAGAATGACATTAAATTTACGAAAGCTGAACAAATCTAACTTCATAGAACTCTCAAGATAATACTTCGTACTGGCAAGCTTCCAACTCCTCAACTGGAAGAAAAAATAACTGAAGAGTATGCCAGTGCCAGAACTTTAAAGCATTCTTCTTTGCTTTCATCGTAACGTGCATATGATGGTTTCCTTTCTCACAAATCTAGAAGGTGGAATTGCATTTTTCTGATCCTGAGCTTATTGTTTTCTCTCTAGTTTTGGTGTATAAGCAATCTCTTCGGTTATTAAAAATCTATTATTTGCCACGGAAATTTTCCTAGAAAACTTGTCAAAGAATATATATCTGTAGATTAATATTCAAACATCTCTGAACAATGTGCATTATTCATGAAAATCTCATGTAGAGCAGTAAAGAGTATCATAAGCATTCGAGTCCTCTAAACCCTGATGCCAAGCATGGGYAAGGATAGCAGAATGTGAAACTCTACATACATCACCCAATCTCCCKAAACAGAATTGTTGTTGCMGTAATATTAGWTAAAGATACTCGAGGTTTATAATGAACTTACCATCTCGGTCCTCCAAACCTTCATAAGTCTGTTGAAGAAACTTAAGGTGGCGAAAGAATTCCCCATCAAAGTCTTTACGACGCTTAGTAACGATTGCATTAATATCTGTAGGGTTGTCCTCTATCTCCTTCAAAAGTTCAGTATGCCTTTRCATTTCATCATCAATCTGCAACGCTTAATCCAGGTCAAATTGACACTACACACAATATAAAAAAAGTGCAAAAGTAGAACACCAAGTCATGCATATATCCAACTCATTTGATTCAGATGAAATGAGATTTTCTTTCACTTCACCATTACAAAATTCCACTTAAATAATCCAGGTACAATTGTTCAGTTTAATTGACCTTCATGATAAATGACAAATTAATGAAATATAATGCTCAAGCAAACAATTGCAATTGTTTKCTCATTTTACAAACCAAATCATCAAAATATCTAAAATTCACTCACTCTTCAATAAGTTTCAACATTGCACAACCAAACAAGTTAAAGCTGATAACTTTATACTCTCCTACTTTTAAATTTCAATTTAAATACATATCTTCACATCAAACATCAAACATAGTATAATTAAAACTAAAACTAGCTCACAATCACAATCAACAACAAGAAYTAAAGAAAACAAAAGGAAAAAAGTGATTACCTTTTTAACTCTTCTAGCTAAAGAGCTTAATTTATCCTTCAAAACAGGATTAGCCTCCATTTTAGCTCTAGTATGACACCTGTTGTAAAACCCATCTCTGTATTTCTTCCACTCTTCCCTAAAAACCAAGTATTTCTTCCAATCTTTTGACTTGGGTTTTTCATTAATGAACAAATCAATCATTTTATCACATAATTGGGTCATWGTAAAACCCTCTGCAATTTCAACTTCTGRTCCATTTTCCACCAATTGGGTACCGCCAAWTTCAGCAGTTTGAGCATCTGATTACCAAACAAACACAAGTTAGGGGAAAAAATAATGAAATTAGAAAATGCCCAAATGATGAAATTTACTTACTGGTTCTGATGCTGAGAAATTGAGGTGTTTTAGAGGAATTTAGAGTGTGGAAAAGAGGAGTTGAAGGAAAAGAATGAAGCTTTGTGGAAGGTAGTAATGGAAAAGAGTGAGAAGAAGGGATTGAAAGATGTAATCTCATAACGCTGCAACTCATTTTTGCTGACAAGAGGCTTTCAAGGTTTGGGGAGGTTTTACGCTTTAAGATAATTACTATGGCAATGAACTATTGAAATACTCCTTTGAGAGTTTGAGGAGAGACGGTACGGTTACACTTAGTGTAACCTTATCCCCACTTACACAAATGTCTTTAACCAATGAGAGTTAAGATGAAATTTTTGTTTTGGGGGGAATTAGAATGTGCCGGTGCATTAGCACCAATGCACCGTTAATTTTAAAGTATGTAGGGATGCCCCTCCATGCAATTTAATTATTATTGTAACTTATAATTATATGATATATTACATCTTCTAAATCAATTATATATGRTTGTCGTGATTTTTTTAAATCTATCATATTATATATTATACATGTGCAATRCTTTGGGTACAATCTAGTAAGCATATAAGAGCAAAAAAATTCAAGAAATAAATATGAATTGTATAGGAAGATTGAGATTTTGGTCCACTCTAAAATTTAAAGGTGGAAACACCACTGTAAAAAATAAGTATTATCATACTATTAAGTGTTTATGAATAATTTTACTCTGTAGAAAGAATGAGATTTTGGTTCATTCTAAAATTTGAAACCGAAAAATGTCACCTTAATAACATTTTTATCAATACAATTTAGGTTGTATACTTCGAACAATTTAATATTTTTTCCTTTATATAAACTACAGATTCTGAGTATAATAAAAAATATGGAATGTATTATTATTTATTTATTATATGAAAAGTGGTTGTACAAATAAATATAATAAATAAATTGCTAATACTTATTTATAAAGAATTATAATTTAAAATGTGGAATCTATTTAAGGGATATTAAATATTGTTATTATCTTTTTAATTGAAAAAAAAGTTAGATGAAAATGTTATGAAAAAAATTTGCAGTACTTTTTATTGCGCCCATTTTGATTATTTCCTCTATATTCTCTCTTTGAGTTAATTGATGTGGATGACACCCACAATCCTATTTAGTATTTGGAAATCTCTCATATTAAAAGAGACTTTCTATATTGAAATATCAGATTTGCTTATGTTTGGGGGAAAGTTTTGGTTGTTTTGGGGGGAATATCCCTCCATTTGACAGTTCCAATATAGTTTCCGCTCTTCACTATTTAAATGATTAATTCTTTAAATCAATACTTTAATGTAATCTACTGTATTATACAAAATTGAAACTTATTATTTTTGCGTTAATTAAACTGATATTCCGGTGAGTTAAGTTTTCCGTGCGATCCGATTACCTCTGCGCGACCTTTTTTTAGGTTGCACTTTGTAGCTGTATATTTTCTAGGCGTCTTGCCTCCCGTGGTGTTTACTAGTTCCTTTTCCAGGAGTCCCCTTTGCCGGCGATCGTTAGATTGACCACCACTTGGTAAGTAGTAGTTAGAAATGAAGCAATTTCATTTAAAATATTGCTATTAGAGATGTTTTATTTTTAAATTATTTCAATATCTCATTTTTCTTTTAGTTTCTTATGAATATATTTTGTGGTTTGAATGAATTGATTTGTTTATAATGAGCTTGTAGGTGTGTCGTCACTTTGATTGTGTTATAATGGAGTTCGTCTTACAAAAGATAGCTTTGAATATATACATTGTAGGAAGACGACATGGTTTATTGAACAAATATTTCAACCTTAAGAACTACTTTATTTATTTAAGATCGAAATTGTTTTATACAGTATTTTGTGTTTAGAAGTTTTTCCCAGAATAAAACTAAACCTTAGTTTACTAGTTTTTAACTTTCTCAGGATCATTTTATACTAATTTAGAGTCATCGTTCACGGAAATTCCTATCCATATTGCAGCTTCTACAGAAAGAATGTGAGAGGACATAGGATTTGTAACCGATTCCAATTTTGGTGATGTGATGACCATAGCAAACCATGAGTATGATATGTAGTTACAAGAACAGTTAATATGAGAATATGTAAGGAATATTGAACATTATGACCCAACTAACCCACAGTTGCTAGGGAAATGAGGATTCTATTGTTAAGACATTTCAAGATATATGGTTAATTGCCACTGATTGTCCACAGTTCCCTTTCGAAGTCTAAGGTTGAGACTCTAGGTTGCACTTTACTATGCACTATGGCAGATAGGATACATTATTTCTAAAGGACCTACCACTCTTGAAGGTTATTAGAGATTGGAATTAACTCGGTTGCTATCGGAACAATGAACCAATGCTATCACATGATGGAAGGATCAGACTAGCTGTAGTACGTGGAAGGAAAACAGGCACGGGTCAAGTGTGACAGGGTGCCAACCGTAATTTGTTGAAGGCCAGAATTGAACAATGGGCAAAATGATTGTTAAAGGTCTCATGTTGGAGCACAATCCCACCCGATTCCAAAAGATAGTCTAATTATGGTTAATTATCTTCGCGACTGATGTTCAGACCGCACATAAATAGTAGTGGAACGACAAAGCTGGTATTACCGCTAAACAGAACATACAATTCCACGGTTGAAAGTGGCATGTCATGAAATATTTACCGTTATATAAGCAAGACCGTAAGAGATATGTTGTCCAATTTGCCAACGCCTAGGCTCATTCAGGACGCTTATTGCTCGTAGAAAATTAGATTTCAAGTCACACAAAGAGTACACCACATGAATATTTACCATGCCATTCAGAGTAGCGTAAGAAGCAGGTTTGCTTATACTTGTTGATCTGACCGAAGGAGTTAGACGCGTGTCCAAAGAATTTGGCGATGTGATACACCTTTGACCACCATATTTTGATGCATACGTATTGATTAATTTGTTAATGCCATTTCTGCGTTTTATAGAATCGGTTTATATTGTGAGGAATTTTTAATTATATTTTTATATGATCAATATTGGATACGTCTGCAAAAAGTAGATATTTATAGTTGTGTAGGATGTTTTATATTTTTTCTATGTCGAATATTGCGCGCAAAAGTTAGGATCTGTTATATTGTGTAGGATGTTATATTTTTACTTATTGAAGTATTAGTCGTCAGCAAAAGTTAAGTTTTGTATATAATTCTCGTGCAATGTTACTCGTTGCATTGCTCCCTTTGTTGGTTAGCATCAGGGAAAAATCATATGATTATTTGCTCAGCGCATGATTTACTTGAGAGATGTTGATACTTTTGTTGAGTTTTAATCATGGCCTCAAGTTGCATGGGAAGCACCTCTTGCAATCTTATACTGGACCAATAGACAGAGCCACTTTAGGAATACGGCTGTTCAAATTGGTTCCATATAGGTACCCAACGTTTTATGCGTGCTGGCAATATATACAGAAATGCCTATCCCAATCTGGTAACTGTGTAATGTAAAGAAAATTACAAGCTTTGCAAAGTCGATTGTCACGACTCATTATTTTGTCCCGATTGAAGTTTGATTGAGCGTGGGCAGTTATTATAGGCAAATCTGCCCTTCGGGAGAACATCTTGGCATAAAGACAAGCTTTTGATATACGGAGAAGTGGGCCCCGTGTATTGGTTAGGGACACGTTTGGAGCTGGCATGTCTTCAACTGCAGTAGAAGTGAGGAATATTAATAGGTCTTCAAATTAAACATTGAGCTGGAAACTGTGCTATAGTCAATTCAATAAAATCAGATAAGAGGAGCTCTTAAAGACAAGGTTGAAGTTTATGAGGATAATTCTGAACTTCTACTTGAGCCTTAAGGCACTAGCATATGACAAAAACATGTAGTTGAGTATGTATTCATCAAGCATAACCTATATGCTAATATTGAAGAAGGAAGGCTTGACTTGTTCTGCTTGAAGTATTATCTAATGTGACTGAAAAGACAAACAATTAGTGAGGGTAGTTTTCTGTGTAAGAAAATCCCTAACTTTTTGAAGTCAAGATGAGATATTTTTCTATTACCGAATGGAAATTGCCAAAGGGAGTAATTCATGCTCTGCTAGATGCTGTTCAATCGTATCATAGGCATATTTGTGCAAGACTATTAAGGTTATCGTGAGAAGGAGCAGTTGCGGTATTGATAGCCATTTATTTCGGCTTTCTTCTCTAGCAGACCAAATCCCTCCATGGCCATGTCTTACAATTTTCATACGAACCTAAAACCCCGCTGTCCCTCAACTTTACATTTGTATAATATGATGTAGTCATTTGTCTCATATGGTGTAACTAAACTGAGCACAATTTTCCGATCAAATCACTAATCTCAAACCATTACCAATTTCATAGGGGCAAAGTCATCTTATAGAGAATTCCTTCATTATAATTTTGTTCCATTATCTGTCCTTGTACTAGACTATTAACAAAAATCTTGTTATTGAAGCATTGATATGTATTTAGTCTAAACTGTTTTCATCTTGAATGAATACATTATATTAACTAAAATGTTCTTGCTACTTTCTATTTTTCTAGTTTATACGTCTGGTAAGATAGATATAGTTGTGTGGTGTGTATTTGAGTTGGTTCTGTAATTTGTTAAGTTGGATCTAGGATAGCTCCTGTTGTGAAATCATTTTAATTATACTTACGGATCAATATTCTGTTGATTATAAATAAAAATTATCTCAGTAGCCAGAATCGAGCTACATAAACATCCAGAAATCGTTAGGTGTGTCACTACCTTGAAAGTAAACCATTATAATACTGCTATTTGTCTTGTTTGATTATAGGTCCGTTTTGATAGAGCGAAAAACATTTTCCATGAAAGTGTTTCCCTCCTCTCCCAATTTTACATTTTTGGTAGACAAAAGGTGTATAAACTATTTTCCATGGCGAGTAAATTTCCCTTAGATGGATGATAAAACTATTTCCTTCAAATGAAAGGAAAACTATTCCTTCTTTCTTGAACACTTCTCCTTCACTACCCTCCTTGACTCTTTATTTATCCTTATTTTCCATCACTTTTTACATCGCTAATCCAAACAGTGGAAAAATTGTTTTCATGAGAAATTGTTTTCCATGTAAATGTTTTCCATGAAAATCATTTTCCATGTGGAAAATGTTTTAACCCTACAAACGCGTATGCTCAAGTTGTGTTGATTTACAGATTATTACTTGTAGGAGCAGACATTTTGTGCTAAGAGACATTGGGTGGCATGTTCCCCAATTTTCCGTGTGTGGATCCTGCTGGAATGAGTAAGGCAGCATTTGCTTATCACACTAGGTGATACTGGTTGATGTATGTTTTGATTTATCATCTTTGTATAGTGTTAGTGGGCTGGGGGATTCCTTTCTGTTATTAAAAGGTGAATGGTCGCTATCTCGTCAGTGGCATGCTTATTTAGTTCTGTTGTTATTAAAATCCTACTAAAACGGACTTCTTTCTATACCCAGAAAAACAAAAATGTATCTTTTTCCTGCCTTTTTTTTGTCTGCATTGTCAGCAAGCTCTCAGACAATTAAACCTTGATTCAATGTATAAGGAACGCATATTTTTATGCATGAGGAACACTGTTTATTTCTTGCTGTCACACCATAGTTTAGTCTCACCAACATTGTGATTGAATATTTGAAGTTTCCCTTGCTCTCATTGTCACACCATTCAGCCGTAAGTGTAATTACATACCTCTTATGATTTTATATTGAACTCAGTATCTAGGAACCTGAATATCTTTAAGAAGTAGATGCTAGTTGTACGATTTTTAATGTGAGAAGTATTCATAGTTTTTACATTCAAATTTATTATAATGTATTGAAGTACACGTTTACTATGATTTTGAAGAAAAATGTTGATTCTCAAACAGATTTTCCAGTCTGACAGTTTCTTCAAATTTTCGCTCCATAAATGTCTGCAGCAGTTCATAGCTCAATTTTATGCCCATACTACCCACTTAATTGGTGTTATCTGCTTAGCTGACTTCAAGCATTATTCCCCCAATTATTTTTTCTGTTATTCAGACTGATTTTGCTCTTTTCAAAATTGAATTGAGTAAAACCTGTCTCAGAGTTATGTGTACTCAGACATTGGAAAACTCATGAACCCTGTTGCAACTGTGGGATTGATATGGAAATGAACAAAATCCAATGTTTTTGGTCCGGAAGATGGAATGTCTGTTAGTCCATTTTTGTGTAGCCTTAGATCAATTATGAACTACATGCCTAAAAACTGCGCTAGCCTCTTGTTTTTCACCTTTCCTTATTTTTATTTTGCAGCCCTCAGCCCAGTCATCTCTTACTGAGGCATGAGAACTCACCAAGGCAAAATTACACCATCTAAAATGAAGTAGATCAGACAAAATGACATTGTCATAGATCAGAAAAATCATGCAGCTTGTGAGTGCAAAACTATTATTCTTTGTCCACCCAGGTGAGCGTATCCTCCCTTGCAATTCAATAATGGGCCTACTAAGCCTAAGCGCAAACCTTGCCTCGGGTGGTTGGCCCTAAGTATGACAACGACTTTAGTTCTGCTTTGGAGCCTGCACAGTATCTCGGCTCGAAAATAGCACTGGCAAGGAAACGAATCTAGGTGGGATGTGACCCTTATGATTGAGCTTCGGAAAAAGGAAAACTTTCCTTATTCATGTACATAATTGATCATTTGTTAATACATTGAGCATTGATAGCTTAGAGAATGAGATTAGATTTTTATTGATTCTACGTGGCTTATAACAAAAAAGGATTTAAGAATGGTGCTAAACAGATTATGATGATCTTATTGTGCGTGAAGATTTTGTCTCCGCAATATTCATAACTTCTGCATTCTGCATACTTCAGATTGAAATAGTGAAAACTTGCCATATTTTTTACCGTGCCTGAATGCCAGATACGGATTGTGTTAGCACAGGTGTTTTGAATATCTTTGAGCAGCTAAAAATCCTCTCTTCAAGAAAATGGTTGAAGCAGCACAAAGACAAAGAATAATCCCGAAGTCTAAGTGATGGACTCATATGCTTGCTGTTTTTTAAAGGTATATATTCTGCAGCATATCCATGAAAAGATGAACACCAATACTTTGACGTTTGACCATTTATTTGAGGAGCTACCCAGTTGCATATATAAATGTCAAAATGTAATCTTAGGATATTAAAATTAAAATTGTGCCTCACTCCAACATTTGTTTCTAATATGTATCCATCTGTATTCTATTGATTGTTGTCAATTATTGTTCGGGTAATATGGGGGAGAAAAATACAACTATGAATCCTCCTTTCTGCTTAATAAATATATTATAATGTTAGTTGGTAGTTAAAAGGTGTAAATAATTAAGACACATAGTATATGTCAGAAATGTGATATAAGGTATAAATGTGAAAATAGGAAAGGAGGACTTGTAAGTTAGATAGGCTCGACCCATAAAATATAGTAAAAGTCATACTCAACAATAGATAAAACAATCATCTTTATATATCTATATAATAATGGGGATGTATAATAGCATTGCAAAAGAGAAATAGAGGAATAAATGTACGTATAAATGGAAATTAGTAGGCATATGCATACGAAAGGAGAGAAAGTAGTAGGATAATCTACTTGATTAATATCATGACCAATTATAAACGAAAAAATTGCTGTGACCATAAACATTTTATATTAACGATCGAATTACAACACACTAGGTAAGGATACTTAAACTTCGCTAGGATAGTGTTGAGCGTATAACCGAGTTATTTCCCCCAAAATTCCAATGGGCTTTTTGTTTTTAGATGCTCCCAGCCTTTTGTGACTAACATCCCTTAAACTCTGAGAAAGTGAAAGTGCATGAATGCTGAAGGTTCAAAGGATAATGCTTTCCAACCTTCCCTGTTTTGGTCATTATGGGAACCACAAACGTTAATTTGTTTTGGGGGGCACCTATATAAAATCCTTTTTTCCCTCTTTTCTTTTCCTGAGTTGGCCAATTCGCGAGCGATCTTCCCGTCACCCACCCCAGCTATTGTCGGATTTAAGTTGAAAAAAACTTAAGCAAGGGTAGGTTAATATTATCTCTACTCCAGCATACTCCAATTCCCCAATAACCATAGAATTGTGTTTAAAGCAGAAATTATTGCTTATAAAAGCATCAAGAATAAAATCTATGAGATTGGAAATAAGTTTAATACGATTTTAAAGACATATAATAACACGGTACCGTCATTAAATAATATACTAAAATATACAATGTCTTGTAGTTGTATTCTTGAAACATTTAAATCCACTTACTTTACTGTAGAGTTTTAATGTTACAGGAGAATATCTTCAAATCGAGAAACAATGCGAGGTCAAAGTGCCGAAAAGTTTTAATCCCTGATGCAACAAGTTTGTTCCAGAATGTTGGGCAAGACCAATTACAGCCTTGACCAGTTATCTAGCAAGTAGAGCTTACTCAATGGGTTCTTTTTATGTATGATGAGATAGATAAAGATAGAAATATTATGATTATTAATGATCTCCAATGTTCATACTTATGGTGTATACCTTTAGTTCTATCCGCATGGAATGCGTGGCGACGCCAAACTATCATTATGGACTAATGTAAATTCATGATTTGATATTGATTTGCTAATGAAAATAAGAAGGCTAATATTGTTTAGGTAAAAATATTATAAATAAGAAAAAATGGAGATACAAATTGATGAAGCAAGGCCATTAGGAAGAGGAATTTATATGTCAAGTAACAAGACTATATCCCAAACTAACTCCCTTAATATCGTTTATCATATTGTAATAGTGTCACTAATTTGAATAGATGGAACAAAAAGAATGTATAGACAAAAAGAGATGAAAAGGAATAGAAAAACGTAGTCGGGACGCAGATAAAATTTTGCTCGAGGCCAATGAGAAAAACTTGTGAAGTAATTACACAGAAAAACAAGTGAAACCCAGCAAAAGTACAGCTATAGTGTATAGACGCACCAAAAGAATGATCTGAAATACTTCCACCTACCTTAAGAAATCACCCCAACCCACAAAGCCATAACTTATGAGTTAATAAAAATTCCAATACAGGGTAGGATTATTAAATCCATCTCCAGCCACACAATATAAACTCCGCATGCACTCCGACAAACTAAACAACATGGATTGTCATAGTACATTTGACGTGAATCTAAAAATGTACTTCCAAAATTGTTAATCAATCCTAATCCATTCCTGAAATTTTTCCACAACAGAAATTACAAAACACTAGAACACTAGAGAGAAAAGAACTAGCCAAATCGAACTAGCCCGACTGTCTTACCCTAAAATCAAAGTCGAATACTCTTAGCAACATCAAATTATTTTGTTAACAGCATCTTAGTATAAATTCATGAACAAGGTCCACAAAAATAGAAAAGGTAAGTGCTGTGAAGGTTCACTTCTGGATGCCTGCAATCAAGCAAAGGTTACCCGCCCATCATGTGCAAGAACTGCAAATCCTTCCTCAGACAAATTCTAGCCTCTGCTGTCTGGGCAAATACCCTTCCCCGCACTCGAATCTTTTCTTACAATTATCAATGGTTGTCTGTTTATACAAAAATTATAGACAATAATCTAACCTAAGCTGTTAACGATCTATGCTATATCTAAATAATAAACAACTAATGGAAATGACAAAACTAAACAAGATACAGAAGGGGAGACAACACCAGACATGATGACGCGAAAAAAACCCCAGAATAAGGGCAAAAAAACCCCCGACTCTCAGCGCCCACCGTAAAACCGGAGTAAACACCATGCGTAGGCTATTCGCACGGACTCCCACGCGAAAAAACATTCCGGATCTATGAATTGATCGTGAACCGTTACAAGTTCAACAGGTTACAGGTTGTTCTTTGCTGTCGATCTTTCCGGTATTCTGTGCCTGTAAATCTCTCTGTGATCTTCTACTTTCCATTGTTTCCTCCGTAATAGGAAATAATCAACTAAACTTCAAAAGCTACTGATATGTAATGTTTCCAGGTCGTGGTTCGTCTGTAAACCACTACAACTACCCGACTCTAGACCAAAGCATTTTATATGTACCGACCACTTACTATGCATTCAATTAACCAATAAGCGATATAAACAGCGGAGTTAAACGCTGAGATTATCCGCACCGATTTTATCCTCGTCGGTCAAATGACCTCCTTTTTCCTCTTTCGGGCGAAAAATTGGTAGCAACAGCAGTATTTGGTGGTAACCCCTTCGAAGCCATGAACCGGGTTTCTCTCCTGACCCGAATAATTCGCAGGGTAGCTCTGCTGGAGTTCTGGCACGTACATATTATAGCCCCTCGACTCCATCTATTCTAGTTTCTGCCGACGATAGTGTATCTATTAGTCCCTCTCTCTTGATATTTCACCTTGAGTTCCTTTTTCTTCAAGCGTTGGCTTATTTGACTTGTTTCGTCTTCCTGGGCGTCTGGGACACCCGTTACTGGGCTATTAGCCGCTTTTCTTATTTTTTTTAAATAAATGTCCGAATTACCCTACCAGGCTAATTTCCACTGTCACGCACTTTGCAAAGAGTGAAATTAGTCATCCGAGTCAATGATTTCCTATGTCCGTGAACCTGCGAACCTTCAAACCGAAAACTAAACTTCGATTTCTAGTCCAAGTTACGAGAATTTGGTCTTATAAACAATTAGCCTTCTTGTAATTGCTATCAATAAATATATGACAAAATAGAAAGAGAAAGACGATATAGCAAGATCCAAACTTCATCAAGTTGCAAGATTAAATTTGGAACTATTGACAAGTTGTTTCAAAGTTGCCGGTTTGTCTATCAACACATAAACAGTGTTTTCTATATGTTCATCCAGTATGCAGTATCGTAATATAATCCTTATAAAAATTTCCTAACAAGATGCTTAGAAGGAGAGATCATAATTCTTTGTATGACGATTTTAGAGATTAATTCGTAATCCATAATTCTCATATCGCCTAGAGTATACCACTAAATATCAATTTCCCTAATCGCGTGGAAAGTAGCTAGGGTTTGCAGATGTACAATAATAATTCTAAGAGACATTAGCAATTGAAGGCTGAGATTTAACGTGTAGATATACGTCAAATATAGCCACTTGACCACTATTCCAGCCCTTATTAATCCAAGCTCACTAAGGCACTTACTGAAGAATAAATCGCGATAGGACTCGTAGCGCTACGAGTACAATTAACTTTAGAGGCCCATCTTACGTGCTAAATTCAAATTGGGCTTTCACCGCCACTCGAATCGATGGTTTCTTTATGAAGTGTTGTATAAGATCCCTCCATATCATATATCATTCATCCAAGGATATTGTCTTTCAGTTTTTCCTACTCTCGAAATTTGTCATCTTATACTCTCTTCATGCGTTTTAAGTCCCGAAATACTGCGCATTAACCGAACTATTAAATGTCTATTACAGAACCATTAACTCGAAACAACAAATTAGTCAAATAGCATATAGAAACAGAAGAAATGAAAGTGAGAATTGCCTCTAGGAGAATTCAACCCCGATCAAGGTAAAACTCGATATTTCTGCAAATGAATATGGAGAAATTGTCCGTAGGAAGTAAGCATACGTTCTTTAAGCGATTACACGAGGAGTTTTCTCGAATGCTCAATCGTTAAAAGGTAGGGCTTATGTTGTGATTTTCAGTGCGGTCATCATTTATGCCCACTTAATCAACCACATAGTACAATTTAGAGTAAGTTAACCATCAATTGCTCGTAGTCTACAGGAAACAGTTTTATTTTTCCTAATTCCATAGCCTCATAGCTTCTTAATTTGCTTTTACCACAAAGCTTATATCACATGCAGTCTATACATGAAGCATAATGATTCTATCTTGTAGATTAAGTGAAATAAGGTGACTAAGCCAATCACAATGATTACCGACTTCCGTATGACACATTATAGATCACCTTTCTAGATCTCGCCTCTTCTAGGTCACACGTAGATTTATTCAGGCAGCGCTCTTCCATTT
>SNQN01004324.1:0-24318 GCA_008642245.1 Bassia scoparia
GTCTAGGTCTGATTCTAGACATGATTTGAGAGAGTCTTTGAGTTTGAAAGGGTCTATTAGAAAAGTGCTGCTTGAAAAGTGACTCAGAGAAAGGTGACATTTGGATGAGACTATGGCTTGATTTGGATGTGACTTGTGACTAGAGCTTGAATTTGAACATGAACTTGACATCGACTTGACTTAACACCGGCGAGACAGTGACTTTGATTGGAAAGTATCAGGGTCCATAAGCGAATTATTCATGATTTCCACTTGATAGCAAAAGACTTGAACACGTAATAAGGCCTTAGGAGACAAGAAACCCCCAACTGGAAATTAAGGGGCCATGAAGACTTTGGGACAATGTAGTTTACGTCTTAGAGTCAACATAGGGAAGGTGGATAGATTATATGGATGAGTTCCCCAACAAGATGTACTAACCCAAAAGGTCAGGTGGCTTTACTTCTTTGAGATTGAGTCAATGAGTCCTTGAAGGTGACCAAAGAATAGGCTATGGTTCGAGAAATAAAAAGGGTCAAATTTGTGGCTAAGGGTCAATGATGTGGCTAGATGCTGAGTTGGCTAATGATGTAGGTTCAAGTATGAGTCTATGTCAGGTTCTAGATTGGCAAAACCATTATCAAATTCTTAGCAAGTCAAAGCACTCAAAAGGCCTCAAACGATTTAATGTTAATGCGGTCGAACCTCGAGAAGAGGCTTCCTACGTATCCTTACGGAATCAGACCACCGTAGTTCTGATGGTTATTTGGACAATGCCTCGTGTGAGAGGGCTTTTGTGGTTGTAATGTGAGGCTGTGGTTTGAGGGTTGAAAAAGGCTTGATGATCATGAAGTGAACCCACGGTGCGCAGTGTGCTTTTTAGACTCTTGCTTTTTATTTGATCTGGGCTTTGAGCTTTGGATTTGCATTTTTGATGATTTTTGTATAACTGGCATTGAACTTTGATTTTTGCTTTTTTTTTATTCTTCTTTTTTTCTTTTTCTTTTCTTTCTTTTGCACGTGTCTTTTCCTACGCACCGTTTGGTCCAAAGGGTTAGGTAGATGTGGGTGATGAAAGAAAGATAGGCTAAATGATAGTGTTTGTGGCTCAAAAGGTTGCAAGGGACTTTGATTTGATGTGACGAAGGGAATGGAAGGGAGGGGTCATTTTGTGGAGCTGTGAAAGAAGGCCTCTCTTTGGCATTGTTCAATTTCAATAATTAAATCAGTATTAGATTAAACCAATTGTGGCCAATGAGTGTTGAGACTTGCATAGAATGAGAAAATAATATTGCCAAAAACAGATGAGTCATTGAAAGTACACGGCTTATTGTATAGGAAAAGACTACATAGACTCAAGGGACAGGAATTGAAAGGGGCATATAGCTAGGACTAGGACTCTATGACTCAATCTATAGAAGGCCGCACGGATCATTGATCCGCACCTTGGGGTGACTCATGAGGCTTTGATGGTAGTGGTGTTTGATGTTTTTCCAGTTGGGCCAAGGAGGTATAGGATTAGGCTTTTTTGTGGATGATGGAGGGTCAAGAGACATGGGCCTTTTGTGGAGGTAGGAATTGTTTGACTTCTTGCCTCTTTGGGCCTATCACGGGGATCGTGACTGAAAACTCCGACTTAGTGGACCCGACACTGGTTTTGAAATGGATAAAGTTTGAGTGTTGATTTTGAAACTGGACTTGAAAACTAGACTCGAATGGGCTAGACCTAAATCTGATTTAAGGTGCTAGACTCGAGAAAGATTCAAACCTAAGATGGGCCTATTTCAGAATTAAGGACCTCTTAGACCTATGAGCCACTTGAAATTGAAATGGGCCTAGCCTTGAATCAAAGTTCCTAGGGTTGAGTCTATGATCGAACCTAGTTCAGTTTTAAGGTTCTTAGATTGAAGTTGAAGCGAACCTAATTCAGATTCAAGGCTCTTGGGTTGAAATTGAATTGAACCTAATTCAGATTCATGGTTCTTGAATTGGAATTGAAATGAACCTAATTCAGATTTAAGGTTCTTGAATTAAGATTGAATTGAACCTAATTCAGGTTTAAGGTTCAAAAGGTCGAATCTAAGTCAGATTTAAGATTCTTGGATTGGGATCAAACCTAAGTCAGATTCTAGGTCGAATAGAGTTTGAAATTGATTTTGAAATGGGCCTAATGGATCGTCAAACTTCATGTCTTGAACCATAGATTAAGAGACTGGGCTTAGTTGGTGGTTAAGAATTTGGACTGAATGAAGAGTCACAAGTTAACAAGCACATTGATTGAAACACAAATCCAATTTATTCACTTAAGGTCAGGATCTAAGTGAACTATAGGTCGGCTTGGTTAAGTCTGATAGTGTACCATGCCTAAGAGTAGAGCTGGGTCCAATTTCACCACCACAACATTGGTGATGTATGGCCGAGATACCCCTTATATACACGCATCTAGTAACACGTGTACGGCATGGGCGGGATAGGACTTACCTTAGCCATGTGATCCATTAACCACATGCAACCAAGATAAAATCCCCCCTTAAGGTGATCTCGAGCATAGAACATGCCCATATTGAGACCAAGGTGCCTAGGACATGACTCTATTCGAAGGGTCACAAGCAAAATTCAATCGATTATGAATATGGAACTACGAGACTTTCAAGTCTGTCCACTCACCAAATGGTGATTATCCCCAGTGAAGTCGCCAAAAACTGTAGGGCTTCGCCCCGCCTTAGGGGCGTGACCTCAGCTTCAGTGTCATGGAATTGAGCCATGGAATCCGCATGTGAATGCGTTGGGGTGTGTTGTCGAATTGAGGGGATCGCCACCGTGCCTATATAGGTTATTCACGGACGCCCGAAACATTGGTGCCAAACTAGTGGCCCCACAAATAGGTCCAGTAACCAAAGTGTGTGTTCGGGACATGGTACGGATTGAATCAGTAACCCAATCCGCCCGCATGTAGCGGCCTCTACTCGGTCTCATTGTAGTTCCATAAATCATAACAATTGAATTCAAGAAAACTTATCGATTTGACTTTGAAAGCACACTAATTACTAGGTGGGTTGCTATTATGTACAAACCAAGACTTCTACAATGGACAAGGCGATCATTTGATTGTTAGTCAATATTAATAAGGTGCCTAGAAAACCGGTCGTCCATGATTATCTGACTTTAATGTGATACGCAATTGAATTCCGGTCTTGTTTAAGCAGTATATACAAGTGTGATAGAATATATATAAACAAGACATGAAAACAAAGGTTAGTAAGCATGATAATATATATGTGTGTCCTTCTCACCTTGTCACTTCAAATACACAAATCGTTAAAGCAAAAACTAAAAGAGACGTCCTTTGATCGAATTGCTAATCAAGACAAAGAAACATGTTAGTATTGACAATAACGATATGCATAATAATGAATTGTGACAAGATAATGATAATAATAATAAGTGTTAATGAAAACGAATTTGAAAACATGAGTGACAATCCTACATATTTACATGAATCAATTAAAAGGTGAGTTTCTACATTGTGTTAATTGAATTGAAACTCGCAATAATAATTTGTAAATTAAAAGTGACAAAAGGAATTAAGAAGAGTCAAAAAAGATGTTTTAGGTGAGTAATCTCAGATTTATACCCTTATTTCGCTTGTTGAATCGAACAGAATCGATTCTTAGAACTCAAGAACGAATGTGTTTAGAGTGTTTGAGAGAGTGAGAGAGAGAATACGTAAGTTAGAGACAGAGAGAGACAGAATGGAAGTGTCTTGAAAATCGTGTTGAAAATCGTGTTGGAAATCGTGTCGAAAATCGCGTGTCAGTTCGAATGAGGCAAGGCATATTTATAGGCGCGGAGGCAAGAGGAGGAGGAGCGTATATACGCTCATGGGGAGCGTATATACGCTCATGATGAGCGTATATACGCTCATGGAAGGCAGCATACAATAATTCTTCAAAACCCTGCGTATATACGCTCCTAGGAGCGTATATACGCAGGCTTCTGCGTATATAATTTTTCCAAAAATCTGAAATATTTCAATCGGAATAAATCTTTGCCATATGTCTCGATTTTCTAAGATTACGGATTATTCTAGACGCCTCCTTTCGCAAGAAAGTACGTTTCTAGAACATTCCGCGTATTTTCTAATTATTCATGTATTTTCTGCGTATTCTGCGTATTTAAACATTGCAAAATTCATAGAAAATCATAGAAAAATCAGAAAAATAATTTAAAAATACTGGCGGATTCAGAAAAATGTGACGAACATGATGAAAAACAAAAAGCATGAGAATCGCCAGCGTAACTTGTTTGAAAACCTTTGAGATTATCGAGAAAACCGAAAGAAAATATTTTTGCCTTGTATTTGACCTTTGCTCAATAGTTCCGAGTACGACCTCACGTATTTCCAACTTTTGTGAGTTCAAAGCATATTTTCTGAGTCGAAACAATCGCGAGACGCGGTATGTTTCATCACGGATTACTCATTTGGGGAGACACATTTAGGTGTCTACAGGTGCGAAGCTATGTTGGTTGATTTTACAAATCTGTAAGCTCGCACCTCGCACATTCTGTGGGTCGCTTGCCCTTGTGTGGCTGGGTGCGAGGCCTTTTCTGTCAATTTTACAAAACGGTAAGCTCGCACCTCGCACATTTTGAGGGTCATTTGTCCTTGGGTGATCGAACCTGATCTTAAATGCGAGCTGATTTCCATAGTTTTTACAAAACGGAAAGCTCGCACATCGCATTTTTCAGAGCTTCTTGCTCTTTGCACTATAATCCAGGGAAATTGTTCCCTTCGCAGGTTGGGACATTTTCCCTATTGGCAATTTTGCCAACCCTAAAAACTTCTAAGTGTATGACTTAAGCATTATTAGGTTAATTTTAACAGAAAAATGGGTTTGTTTAATCTCATTTTGAGAATCTGTGGGCGTAAATTATTCGCTTTGACTTTTTACGTATTTCCCATGGAGGGGAGTTGCCCCTGTTAGAATAACACCTAATTGAAGTTCAAAGTATTGAAGGCTTTCATTCAATCTAGATACTTCAAAGTTTTTACAAGTTTTGAGCGCCTTCAGGTCGACTCAAACTTGTGGTTGCGAGTGCACGCTTGGCAACTCGACTTAGGGTGAGCGCCTTCATGTCGACTCAAGTATGTTTGTTTAAACATAGAATTTTCTCAAATTGTCGGTATTCCACGGATGAGTAAGCCGTTGCCCCTATCCATCTTCCAGCTTGAAAGTTTCATCCCTTAGCACCTCACAAATTCTGTATGGGCCTTCCCAATTCGATGTCAACTTTCCATCTTTTTTTTCCTTCCCGTAGATTCCATCTTTCTCAACACAAGGTCTCCCAATTGGAGAAGCCTATGGTTTCCACACTTGTTGTATTCTCGGGACATCCTTAACTTGTAAATTTGTTGGCGAAGAAGAGCGTTGCCCCGGATTTCTGGAATTAGGTCAAGATTACACTTCATGGCTTCCCAGTTTCCTTCCTCGGTGTACATCATAACCCGAAGCGTTGGTTCATACATCTCAATGGGCAATACGGCATCCGAGCTAAAGACAAGGGTAAATGGAGTTTCTCCCGTGGAGTTCTTCACCATTGTCCGAATAGACCATAGCACATTGTATAGTTCATCAACCCACAGCCCCTTAGCATTGTCTAGCTTTTTCTTCAACCCATTACTGATGATTTTGTTGAAGGACTCAACCTGTCCATTAGCTTGTGGGTGTGCTACCGAGGCAAAGTGTGCAGTGATCCCTTGATCTGATAGCCAGTTGGTGAGGATGTTTGAGTCAAACTGCGGACCGTTGTCGAAGACAATGGATTGAGGAACACCATACCGAGTGATAATGTTCCTGGTCAAAAACCCTTGCACATCCGGCACTTTAATATTTCTCATTGGTTCGGCTTCTACCCATTTGGTAAAGTAGTCCACCGCCACAATCAAAAATTTCTTTTGCCCCGGCGCTTACGGGAAAGGTCCAAGGATGTCTACACCCCACTTGGCAAACGGCAGAGGTGATAGCACAGGAGACAACTTATTCGCCGGCCGTTGGTGAATGTGAGCATAGATTTGGCACTTGTGACATTTCTTGACCAAGTTAGCGGCATCTTCTCTCAAGGTAGGCCAATAATATCCCGTTCGAAGAGTCTTTTCAGCCAAAGACCTGACCCCAATATGAGATCCACACTGGCCTTGGTAGATGTCATCCAATACCTCTGCCCCTTTCTCTGGGGTAATACACTTGAGCAAAGGGTGAGAGAAGGATTTCTTGTAGAGATGGCCCTTCCAATATACAAACCACGTATCTCGCCGCTTCACATTCTTAGCTTTTTTCGAATCAAGAGGTAGAATTCCCGTTTGCTTGTATTCAATGATCTCATCCATCCAGGTGCTTACTTTGTTGATGTAATGGATGTCAGCTAACTCGTCTATGCTTCGTTGATCCTTAACTTCCCAGAAGACAGATATGGGGGAGTCTCCTGTAGCTGAGCTGGCCAACTTGGATAAGGAATCGGCCTGATTGTTGTCTGACCTAGGCACTTGCACTAGGTGAAAACGTTCCAGTCCCTCAACTTCCTTCTTTACCATCTCCAAGTATTTCACCATGTTTTCGTCCCGGGCTTCATACTCCCCATTAACCTGACTTACCACCAGCTGGGAGTCGGACATAGCATCAATCTTTCGTGCCCCAGCCGCCTTACACATCCGGATCCCTGCCACCAGCGCTTCATACTCGGCCTAATTGTTGGATGTTTGAAATTTGAACCTCATGGCATACTCGAACGTATCTCCTTCTGGTGATTTGAACAAGATACCTACCCCACAACCATTTTGGGTAGATGAACCATCTACAAATAATGTCTATACGTCGCTTGACGTTTCGACTGGGGGAGGCCTAGTCATTTCTACAATAAAATCCGCCAGGGCTTGCCCCTTTATGGCCTTTCGTGGTTCGAACTCCAAGTTGAATCCATTTAGTGCTATCACCCACTTAAGCATCCTTCCAGAAGACTACAACTTAGTCAAAGGTTGCTTGATTGGTTGGTCAGTGTAAACAACAATCCTATGTGCTCCGAAGTAAGGACGAAGCTTCTTGCTAGCCATCATGAGTGCCAAACCAAATTTTTCAGAAGTGGCGTAGCGCATTTTTGCCCCTTGAAGTACATGGCTTACAAAGTAAACCAACAGCTGAGTTCCTTCCCTTTCGGCCACCAGCACGGCCGACAAAGCATGTTCAGAAACCGAAAGATACATGTACAAAGTTTCACCTTCCATAGGGCTCACCAACCTAGGAAGAGAGTGTAGATGTTCCTTTAACTTGACAAAGGCAGCTTCAGCCTCTTCGCTCCATTCGAACTTAGCGCTCTTTTTGATTGCCTTAAAGAAGTATTGACATTTATCTCCAAATTTGGAGAGGAACCTGCCAAGCGTTGCTAGACACCCCGTCAACCTCTAGACCTCCTTTACATTTCGTGGCGATTGCATGTCCAGGACAGCTTTGACTTTGTCGGGGTTAGCTTCAATACCTCTTTCGTCCACCAAGAAACCCAAGAACTTGCTAGAAGTTACCCCAAAGACGCACTTCTTCGGATTTAATTTCATGCCAAAGTGTTGTAGTGTATCGAATGTCTCTCGTAGGTCCCTGGCGTGATTTTCCTTCGTCTTGCTCTTGATGATCATGTCATCAATGTAGGCTTTTACATTCCTTCCAAGCTGCTTAGCGAAGATGTTGTTTACACATTTTTGGAAGGTAGCAGGGGCATTTCTTAAGCCAAAAGGCATTACCTTGTAACAATACAACCCGTTGTCAGTGACAAAGGCTGTCTTGTCCTGGTCTTCCTCCTTAAGAGGGATTTGATGAAATCCTGAATAAGCATCAACGAAGCTCATGGCCTCGTGCCCCGCTGTAGAATCTACTAGCTTGTCGATCTTCGGCAGTGGGAAGCTATCCTTCGGACAAGCCTTGTTTAAATCTGTGTAGTCCACACATATTCTCCACGTCCCATTTGGTTTGGGAACTAGGACCACATTTGCCACCCACTCAGGATATTGGCAAGGACGAATGAACCCCGCGTCTAGCAACTTTTTAACCTCCTTGTCGGCTGCCTTGCTTCGGACCGGCCCCAAGGTTCTCTTCTTCTGTTCACTGGCTTGAAGGTAGGGTCAACGTCAAGGCTATGCTGGGCGATCTTTGGATCCAACCCTGGCATCTCCTCCGCTGAGAATGCAAAAACATCTTTGTATTCTCTCAACAAGTCCTTGACTTCTTGCCCCAGCTTGTCATTCATGGCATCTCCCACCTTAACCGTTCTCCCTGGCAAAGTAGGATCTAGTTCAAAATCTTCTTGTTGGCCTCCAGGCTCTGGCCGAGAGATAGAAGCAAACAAGCCGTGGATGGCCATCATCTCCTGGTGGGTTCCATGAACCATCATTACTTCACCAGACTTCCTCTTCTTGGAAACCCCTTGTTGTTTGGAAGTCTCTGGCAGATCATTATTCTTGCCCCCAACAAGTGGCTTGACGGTGGTAAGGTAGCACTCTCGAGCGACTAGCTGATCTCCGTATATTGTGCCAACCTTGCCCTCGTCGCTGATGAACTTCATCAACATCAGATGTGTGACCACCACTGACCTCGAAGCGTTGAGCGTTGGCCTGCCAATGATGACGTTGTAGGCTGTCATATTTTTAACCACCAGGAACTTGACTCGCAGGTGCCTACAAACGTTTTCTCGCCCAAGACGGAGAGTGAGAGTGACCACTCCCACTGGCTGAATGATACCACCGCCAAACCCTATGATAGGATTATGGCATGGCACTAAGTCATCATCATTATACTTGAGCTTCTGAAGGCACTCGAAGCTAATGATGTCGGAGGAGCTTCCCGTGTCGATGAGAATGCGACGGACACGCTTATCCGCCACTTTCATTTCGACCACGAGAGGGTCATCATGGGGGGTGCTTACCTCCCCACGATCCTTCTCGCAAATAAGAACGTCTGGGAACTTCTCCTCCTCCTCCTTGTATAGGAGCATGACTTGTTGAGGAGTTCTGACATAGTCCAGGTGACCCTTGGCAGTTGGACCACCTGTAGCGAAACCTCCGGAGATCGTATGGACGATTCCGGAGTCAGAATGCTCTTCATTCGAGGAACCCTCCGTAGAAGGAGATTTCTTCAGAAATCTTTTTATTAGATGCTTCTTTACCTTGCCCTGATGCGCCAGGCGATCAATGGTGCGCTGCAAGGTATAGCAATCGTCAGTGACATGTCGAGGCTCCTTGTGATATTTACAATACTTGAACTTGTCCCTCTTGTCCATTTCTGTCTTAATTGGGGGAGGATCGTCGATGTGGACATCTCGACTCACCTCCTTGTAGACTTGGAAGAGATCCTTTGTGTATTCAACCGTAGGTGTGTAGCTGAACTTTCTCTTCTTCCTGGCCGCCCCTTTTTGGGATGTTCCCTCCTCCTCAATATTCCAGGTGCCAGACCTCTTTTTATCAGACCCACCACTGCGGTGTGCCTGGTTTCTTTGATGTTTTGAGGAGGGGGGAGTTACCTTTTCTTTGGCCTTCTTCATAGCACAAACTTCTTCAGCATGAATCCATGATTCGGCCTCCCTCATCATCTCATTCAAGTCCCCAACACGTTGTCCGACCATCTGAAACTTGAATGGGCTGTCTTCGTCCAGTCCTCTGTAAAAATTATCAGGATCACCCGGTCTGGCAAGTCTGGAATCTGGAGAGTCTCGTTGTTGAAGCGCTTAACATAGCTCCTCAAACTCTCATTGGGCCGCTGCTGGATTCTCCCTAATTGCAGGCTACTTTTCTGCTCCTGGCGATGTGCCATGAATGGTGAGTGAAAAGAACATCCAACTCGTTGAAGTTGTGGATAGAACCCATTGGAAGACCGCTGAACCACCTTTGTGCCAGCCCCTTAAGAGTGACTGGAAAGTATTTACACCACGTAGCGTCATCAGCCTGGGTGGTCAGCATGAGATGCTTGTACATCGCCAGGTGATCATCTGGGTCAGTAGTTCCATCATAGGCATCAATAGATGGAAACTTTATCTTCTAGGACTGTGTGGCCATGAGGATAGATGGAGAGAAGGGGTTCTTGTCAGTTAGGGAAAGCGCTTGCATTCCCCTAGTCACCCCATGGGATGTTTGACCATGACCCCTATCCAGGTGAGCACCGCTTTGGTGACACCCCCCACGTTGGTGGGATCTAACCTCTGGCTCCTGGCGACGTGAGGCAGGAGTGGCCTGGCTAGATGTGCTATGAGCTGGACCATGGGTTCTGAAAGAACGGTGGGAAAGGTCTGTACACACTGGCGTAGAACCAGTCAAGGAATGCGCCTCATCATACCGAGCGGCTTGCTTAAGCCTCTCAGTTCCTTTCTTGTCCGGGATCAGCCTAGCATCCTGGTTCTTCTCCCTTTTGATCTCAATGATCTTCCGGGCATCCATGGAGGAAGCTTCGCGATCTTGCTTCCTCTTCTCGATGAGATTTCTGACGTCCTCTGGTTCTTCATGAGAAGAGACGTCATCTTCCCCATAGGCTTCATCAAACCTATATGGGCCACCCCTGGAAAAAGTTGCCTTGGTGGCAGTTGTTGTTGTGTTGGCAAGCTTGGGAGTGCTACGGTATCTCCTGGCCTGGCCCTTTTCTCGTTCCAAAGGAATATGTTCCATTGAAACATGTTTACCTTGCGGCGTTGGATTTTTGACCTTGATGGTCCGGAGCTTGGGAATGATGGGAGTGTTGTACTCCGCTGCTTGTGACTTGGCAGGAGCTTCACTGCCAGTCGCCTTAGACTTGCCTGCCTGCAAGGCTTTCAAGCGGGCATTCTCCGCTTGGAGAGCGTCAAGTCTACTCTTCAGTTCTTCCTGCTGGCTGAAACGAGTCCATATCTCGTCTACCCCTTGGAAATTTCCTTTTGAAGAGTGTCATGTGAAACGTACCTACTATCCAAGTCATGGAGCGACAGGTCAGTGTTGTCCTCTAGGCCAACTTGGAAAGTGGAGAGATCGGCGTGTGTCTCGCCGTTGGGATTACTTTCCTTCTCTGAGGAAGGAGGTGTGGTCGTCCTACGTGGTGCACGGTCATATCCTGAAGCCATTTCTGATTGCCTCCCCACAGATGGCGCCAAATGTTGTAGCAAGGAATTTGGTTGATGACGTGGCCTGACTACAATATTTCCTCAGCTTTTGGGTTGAGAGAGGGGTGGAGGCTTCCCGTCAATGCTACCTCGGGAGAGCTGACCTTTTATTGCACGTAGACTTGCTCCTAGCTTTTCCTGACCTCCTGGCTCAGAAAACATGAGGGCCTGGCACCTGCACAAAGGAGAATAATCATATTTGGATTATCTCCCCTCCGATGCTTAAGTAAGTATGGAGTTTAGGGAATAAAAAGTGCCAAGGTAGAGAGAGAAAGTAGTTGGAGGTTATGCAATAAATGCTATGAAAAATGTGTGTGTTTTCCTTGGTTTTTCGGGGTATTTATAGGTAATCCCTCAAAAACCAAGGAGCCACTTGGATGGGTGACACTTGTCATTCATCCATGCTTCCGAGCGTTCCTTACTACTGTTTCAGTGTAGAAACGTCGGTTCTCCGTCCCGTTTTGGTTCGGATTAATAAAAACGGTAGCGTTTGCCACGTGGATCATTTTGACCCAATATTTGAAGGACACGTGGGCATGGATTTTCCGTGCCACATCAATTATTATTATTATTATTATTATTATTATTATTATTATTATTATTATTATTATTATTATTATTATTATTATTATTATTATTGTATATTTTATTATTATAATTATTATTATTATTATTATTATTATTATTATTATTATTATTATTATTATTATTATTATTATTATTATTATTAATTATATTATTATTATTATTATCTTATTTTGTGTTATAAATAGGACCGAAAACTTCAATAAAAGATCAGTTTATTCTTTCGTCAAATATTTCTCTCTTGGTTATTCAAGAAAACCCTTATGAATTCTGTGAATTATTTCTGTGAGTTCGCTTGATTAACTACATTGGTGCTTGGTGCTCTTTGTGAGTTAAGATCCTTTAGATCCTGTGAATTATTTCTCTGGGTTWGAAATTATTTTTCAGTGCTCTACCATTCCCATTCTTTGGAAAATATCCTTTGTTTGTTTTTATTTGTGAGAGTTAGGGATTTGTGAGRGTCTCGCTTATAAGTCCACATCATTCGACTTCACTCCTCCCTCGACATTCCTGTCTTCACCCCTTTCACTCTAGCACATCATGTTCTTCTTCTTCTTTCACTTRCCTCCATAAATGAAAATATCTAACGAATGATCCGTTCACCCACTTCACCRGCGTTATTAAATGGATGAAAACCTCGATTTAAGTGGATGAATTGTGGGTGACGGATAAACGGGTGACAGGTTCGGGATCGGATCCYGGTAAAGAATTTTCACCCGCCYCCCGATCCATTATCGGTTTACCACCCYACCCATCACCCGTTATACATATATACTTGTATATATAAAACCTTTGACTTTAWTTTCTCATTGCTCCTGTATAATAGTTCAGAACTTTCAATGCTACTGTATTAGTTATTGGTTTACTGCAGTAGCTAATTATAATTCTCATGTTGCTAAAATTATTGGTTTTGTTATTGTGTTGTTTTTATTGTCAGATTAGCGTTATTTATCAATATTTCACCCATTTTGAGTGAGTAATTTTACATATTTGGTATGTCTTATATGTTGTAGGCTATTATGTTTTGTTGTTGCCTCTCTTAACCTACTAATCACCCGATCCATCCATTTCACCCGTGGATAACGGATGGATGGATTCGGGTAAAGATTTATGCGGATGATGGTCCACCTGTCCCGAATCCGATCTATTTCCATCTCTAATTCCCTCCTCCACCCTCTTATGCAGTAGCAGCCACAATAGTAGGTCCCTCACACCATTACATTGCACATTTAGCACAGTTAAGGGAAAGGTCTAGTCTACACTTGCATCTTGCCAAACCCAGCGAGCAACTTCTACGTTACCACACTGTACCTATCAAATTTGATCTTTTTCTCCGCAATTTAAGATAATCCAACATAAGACAATCCAATCAACATAAGATGACAGTTGAAAGATCTCATCTTACCAACATAAGAACACTAACCAAAGCAAAAGAAATCCAGTCAACACAAGTAAGTCCCACTTCAACAAAATTTTCGAAACTCTAATTTTCAATTGCAACAATGTAAAATTTTGATTAGGATTTAGGAATTAAGCATAACTTTGTATTCTATTGATTTGCATCAAATAAACCTCAACCMTACTTGCAARAAAGTAAAATTTTGGTTAGGAATTAAGCATCAAATTAAAGTTTAGAAACCCTAATTTTCAATTGCAATTGAAYATAATTTCATATGACAAAACAAAATCGCGAATCAATTGTGATTTTATTTGAARTTTTCGCCCAAAAATTAACCACAAATCGAAAYAAGCAATTGAAAAAGCAGAAATCAAAGGASATGTCYTGATTTAAGGAGAAGAAAGGAGTGGGCCTAAGATAACGGAAGTTGCTAACGGTATAGTTAAAGGGTGAAAGTTTCGATAAAGCACAAAATAGATTTGAAGTATAAAATTTAAAATAAAATTTAAAAAAGTGAAAGTTTTAATTTTTGACAAACAAAGTGCTAAAGTACACAAAAATCGTATATATAAGCAATATTTTTGCCACACAAGCTACCCTATGGGACTTTTTAGAAAAAACTACCCACATTCCATTTTATTAAAAACTACCACTTTTCCCAAAACTTAAGAAAACCTTACCACCATGCTTCAGGTACTTCAGACCTTCGAAACATCGCGACTGGGTACTCCGATCCTGTCTTTCTCTCTTTTCCGGTTAGTGGCCCACCTGACTCGTTTCTTCTTTTATATTTTTCTTCTTTTTCTGTCATTTCTCTTCTTTCACTATTCCTATCTTTTCTCTCTCCTTCCCTTCCCACTCTGTTCTTTCCCATCTCCATTTTCTATGTCAAGCCACCCTCAACCAACCACCTACCGTACTCTACCATCCACCCAGATTTCCCCGCCAACATCTTTTCTCTTCCCTTTTAACCCAATTTCTTCCTTCCTTCGATTCCCCATAATCCATTCTGTAAATTTATTATTAAAAAGTTGTCAGGTGTGAGCTGCCAGTCATACTCCATTTTACTGTCTATCTCTACACTGCCACTACCTATACACATTTTTCTGATCATGGGATCTCTGTCCTATCACCGCTAGTGCTGAGTCAGCATCACACCGCATTCTCTATCCTACTACTTACATCTAATCTTAAACCTTTCCTTTTATGCTATGATACTATTCCCTCTACGTGTTATATTCTCGTCGTGCTATCTAGCAATATCTCTTCGTCTTCATGCTCTTTTTCATCTTACAGAATGCTCAAACCCTAGCACAGTTCGCTTGCCCCCACGGATACTCTCTTTCCCGTTCATTCTCAGTGACAGTTCGCTCCCTGCTCAAATTCCGTCCTATTACTTTTATATCTAGAACCCGTGACACCACTACGACGTGACGAATAACTGCTAGCCACCTCCGCATAATATTCATCCTCTTCTTATCTACTTTGTATCTGCTTATCTCGCTAAGACATACTCTAGTACATAGTTTTGCCTCATCTGCATCCGACTTAACTCTGTCCTACTATGACGCCAATATAGGTGACTATCCTGCTCATTCTCCTGCTCACAAACGCTTCCCACCCCAACTGCCGCCCGTCTCATTGTATTGGACTCGCTACGGTGTAGCTCAATCTAGCCTGTGAGTGACACCTGACAACAGCCGGTAGCCTGATCGCTCACTCACCTCTGTCTGATCATGACTGATCGTAGTGAGCTTATCTGCTATCTTATGAGCACGATCAGTCCACTGAAGCCTCCTCTAATATTGCTCACTCCAGAATCCAGCTCAGTATCCTCCTGTCTGCTATCGTATCCCGTCTCACTTCCGCATCTACTCATCGTGCTTCCCCGCTTCGTACTTGAACCACCCATCACGTAATTCGCTGATGCGCGTACTAGACTCGCCATGTCCTTATCTCATATGCCGCTACCTCCTTCTGAAGCGGTCCTCGATCTGCACTACTGCGTCGATTAAAGCATTAACGGGTCTCTATGTGAATGTTCACCCGACCTACTTTTCACACCCGCTGGTAGCAAGTCTGTAAGCGCGACAGACCCGCGATGAGATGACATACTCTGTCTGGTCTTCAAGACCGAACTTATGGTCCCTTGCTGCCGGATTTCATCTCACGATGGTCTACTCGTATCTCACCTTTGACGTCTCACATGTCTTGTGCTCCGGACGAGTGTCGGTGGGAGTCGCATTCATAGATGCTTGCGCTCCTGCGAAGATCATCCAAAGTAACGCATCTTACATGGCCACGGTGATCTCCATATGACTACACGTCTCCAGATGTTCGTGAATCTTAGCAGCTCCGCGATCTTTTTGAGCACGTGGACGCTTTGCCTGCAGAGCGTAGCTCTTGTCCGACAACTGTCTCGTCACTGATAGTGGAGCGCGACCTCAGAACCTTGTCAGCGTATCACCGTCAGCACCGTCCGCAACGTACCTCTAACTAGACGATTCCTAGCATACATCTCTCCGCCCCTCGCGTGTAAGCCTTCGCAACGATCACCGCCGACCTCATCTCAGACCCTCAGCTCTGGTAGTCACTCGTACTCGTGTCTCTCTTATCGCTGACTAACTAAGGGTCTAGTATCATCTGCCATCATCGCTTCCGTGTACGTGCATAGTTTACGACTAACTCGTATGCGATTTGAGGTCTCGTAATCCATAGCACCTACGGTATCCGTATAGCTATGTCTACTCGTCTTCGACTCTGCTGTCTTCTCTGTTCGCAACCTATTCAGTAGCGTTCTGCTTATATCTCTGCTCGCATAGCATACAAGAACTAAGCATATCTCGATATATTGTGATACCATCTCAGCGTATTCGACTAACGAACAATTCACATCTGATAGCGTTTATCTACCGATTATAGCTCTGCGCGCTTCTCTCGCGATCTCTGCATCGATTATCCTTCATCGTAGCAAAGTACCTCATATGCTAGTCTGTATACCTGACTCGTCCGTATCTGTACTAGGATAGGGAAAGATGCTGACCATCTGAGCAGTACACTTATATCCTCGCGCCGTATCAGTCAAGTCAGCATCATTCGAGCTGCTCTCCTATTCGCCGTCACAACTCGCGGCAGCCGCGACGTTGCTTCCGTTTATATCGATGGGTATGCACGGCTTATTCATGTTTTGTATGAGGTCATGTTCGATCCGTTCATTACCGCAGCTTAGGCTCTCTGTGCAGTGTTCGCGTGTTCCGTTTGTGCCGGTCACGTCTGACCTAGGGAGGTAGCACATTCCTGATTGGCGGAATCTCTATGTTCTCACAAATCGCTGTGTGATCATGCCGGACCGTAACAGGATCAATCGTCGGCGTCCTAGCATGCCTTGCTCTCTGTGCTCAGACTAACATCCGATCACAATATTGGGCTTATTATGCTTTTATATACCTCCATGTGGTTTGGCGGGAAAGTTAACCCGAGCGTGCCTGTATATTTCTCAAATAAAGTCAGATCTAGGTCAAGTAGTGTGGTAGTAGTCCTTCTTGATACACTGCTATTTACACCTATTGTTCTTAGTGGAATAACCTTAGCAAAAAGACATTAACTGTCCGAGCGTTTTGGGTTCCTCTTTCCAAAACACTACATCCTCCACAAATCTCTGTATGTTCATTGCCTGTGTAGCCGTACAATCGCCATACGCCTTTTGTCGCGTCTCTCCTCCTCATTTTCCTTACGCACTCCCCTGATTGACGTCCGCACTACCCGCTTCTCAGTTAAAGCTTTGATATATTCTCTTTTCCTTTTTTTTCTTTACACACTCACGCTCATACAAGATCTGTCTCCTCACTTTCCTCTCTTTTCTCCGCTTACAACCCTCTCTCTCTGACCCTCTGGCTGTCCTTATCAGCTCTCTAGCTTCTGTAGCACTCACAATTCCGAATTAATCTCATTTCCGAATCCTTTCTTTCAACTCCAATGCGTCCGATTGCTATATCCAGTCTGCGATCCTATACTCTCTCAAATATCTCACAGCCCCAACTCAGCTTGGCCTGCGTTCAGCTAACTCACCCCCAATTAGATCATTACACTACTCGCGTCCAATAGGCTCTCGTATTATACTATACCTCAATGTGAGCTCCGACGAGGCAACAGGCAAACACCATTCCGACATTCCCTCATTCACCGTCTTCACTCCGCCTCACGTCCGCGTAACCTAACTTCACCTATCGTCACTCTCATCCGGAATTTCCTCACGCTTTTCCGTGCATCCAAGTTGACCTACCGACAGTACGACCCTCTCTTCTCTGCTCCGGTTCAACACCTCACGCTCGACTCAACCCTTCTCCCCTCCCTCTCTAATACACCGGACACTCGTCTTCTTTGCGAGCCACTGAAACCTCGACTTCTCCGACACCGCCGTCCTTGCTAAGCATCACTTGCACTCCATCCTCGCAAACGCGTCTCGTCGCCTCGCCGGAGCAGCTTTCCAGGAACGGTCTGTGGGGTTGTTGTCGCTTGTCTAATTTGGGGCCTTGTTTGTGGTGTGTCAGTGTGCTTATTGGGTAGGCGTAGATTGGAGGGTGGTTGTGTGACTTGGTTCGTGTGGCTTAAGTGGTTGGTTGGGTGCGTATGTTTGGTGGTTTGTGTGTGGTGTGGTGGTTAGGTGTGGAGATGGTGGTGGTTGTGCGTTAGCTTTTGGTGGCGGTGGGAAGTGAGGGTGAGAGTGAGGGTGGTAGGTTGGTGGTAGCTGTGTGTGGCGGGTGAGGAGGCATTGGGGGGGTGGGGTTGAGGTGGAAGGGTTGATGAGTGGACCGTGGGAGTGGTGGGTAATTAGTTTAGATTTAAGGCATAATTAAATTTTAATTCTTAAATTTGTTTAATTTTTACTTAGATGCAAATTAGCGGTAACGACACGTGTTCCCGATTAACCTGTTTAACAGAGTTACCAACCAGTTAGGGTGCAAAAAATGAGAAGACCACCCCCAAAAGTTGATTATTCCGGAATAATTCCGCCAAGTTGGGAGTTATTTTTGAAAAGAACCCTCCAATAAGTTTAGGGTTATTAATTTTGTTAATTTTTCCAAAATTCTATATATAATGATCAACAATTCTACAAGAAGGGGCCTCCTCAAGGGAGATTATATCAACTCTGACGCAAAATATTACAAGCAAGTAAGCAACATCAAAATGTACATCACATAATAGCTTTCAAATTTATAATTGCAAAAAAATTAAATTAAAAGAGATTAAAAATTAAAAGTAGATTAAAAATCACAGCATCATTACCTCAACTACATCACCTATCATAACGTCATATTAATAACGTATTGATTTTGAAATTCTTTTGAAGAAATAATCAACCAAGTATTCCAACACATTATTTTCATTTTAAAAAGACTGTAATTAGTTTTAATATGTTTTCAAAAGAAGAAAAGTAGTAATTGTTGAATAAACAATTTGTTTAAAACCAGAGAATTCAATTCGAATTAACTTGAGGAAGACGGGGGGTTGTAGGGATCACTGGACGGCGGCCAATAGCCTCCTGTGAAAGTCGAACCACCGCTGCTGCCACCTTGGGACGGGGGCCGGAAAAGTTGGTGATACTGCAGGTTAGCTTCACTTGATGACGGCAATGACGACGGCGAGGAGAGAGAAAATGGAGTGGGGTCCACCAACTGTCGTGGCACGGCAGCAGGGTAGAGGATACTCTCTAAGCCTGGAAAGGTGAACTCCCCTGAGCTTTGCAGTAGCTGAGAGTACTCCAAATAGTCTCTTGCCGCGTCAGCACTGATAAGTTGCTGTTGTTGCTGGAATTGAATTGTTTGACCCGKCGGAAAAGTTATCTCCGGCGAGACGGTGGCGGTGTCGTTGGCGGTGGTTTTTGGAGGCGGTAGAACGGGTTGTGGTGGGATGGATTGGACAAACTCCGGGAAATTGAGTTTGGCGCGGTTGCCTCGGAAGCGGAGGGCCGCCTCATCATAGGCACGAGCGGCGGCCTCCGCTGTTTCAAAGGTACCAAGCCAAACTCGGGCTGCTTTGTGGGGATCCCTGATCTCAGCGGCCCACTTTCCCCATGGTCTCTGCCGGACTCCCCTATATCGTCGTTTCCTCTCGCCTCCTTGTGGTTCTTGGAAGGTTGAAGGTGTGGGTCCCGTGGTTGTTGTTCTTAGTGGTTGACAGGTGGATTGATACTGTGATTGCACGTGTATCGGACTTGTACTTGATGTGTGAAGTTCTTCCTTTACTGTGGATATCAAATTAAACAACAATCCAATTTACGGCTCATAAGTAAGATGGATGTAGAAAAATCCAGAGTACATAACTACATACCAAACAATTCAAAATTAAATYATAAATGTCACAAGTATAACTTTAAAAGTAAAAATGAAATAACTTAGCCGTCAACTTAAAAAATCCAAAATAACGAAAAGTTTTGGGTTGTCAGGAATGAAAATTTTCATGCTAATTGTCATATGTCCATGTTAGTTCATCTTCATCGTTTATGTAATTTTTTAAGTAGTTTTTTTTGACAATAAGTGACTCTTTTATCAAAGAAATTATCAATAATATACTTTTTGGAGTTTTATATATTCTGATTTTAAGGCAGATAGTTTTGTAAATCGTGAACAAAAAAAAGTTACTCATGAGATTTACTCATTTAGTTCATTACTATAGACATTAGTTTTATCAAAAGTTTATACTCCGTTGTCCCTTCTAAAAATTCTAGTCATTTCATTTTGAGACTGCTGTTATTAAACACTTTATTTTAATTTTATATTAAATTATACATTTGTAAATGTTAAAAATATTTGATTATTTTCAAGTATTTATTGGGATATAGTTCAAACAAGATTCTACAGACATAATATTGTAATGCCTCCCATTTTTAAAATTTTGTGCAATTTCTCCATTTAGACGATTTTTAATGTTTTATGCATTGTGCTTTATTTCATTTTGGGACACTCTTTCTCCTACTCATTCTCTTACCTACCCCACATTTCCATACTTTCCCCTTTTACACACACTCTCCTACTTTTTGACCCCACTTACATGATAATATATTATTCATATAGTTTTTTCCCCAAATAATAAATACTCAAGACAATAAAAAATATTTGACTTTCTTTCTTGTTTTTTTTTTAAAAAAATTTCCAATACCTTGTACATCATGCTTATGGCTTGTTTCAAATTTTTCAATATGTATATCCTAGAATGCGTGGCCACGAATAGGCTATGGTTCGAGAATTAACCGTAAATCAAGTATGTGATACAATAATTTGTTGGCTCTCCTACGTGTGTTCATTGGAATCGGATTTCTTTGACCTGGCTATAAGCGCAATGCTTAGTTGGTTTGGGGTTGTCCTATAATAATTGGAATCTGATTGTTATAATTTTACAACATCGAGAAGTAGTGGCTAGTGTGGCTTGTGATTAATAAACTGATGATAAACTTGTGATTAAACCATTATCAAATTCTGTAGGTAATGAGAAAGACAGATAACTAAAATAAAGTATAGCAGCACTCACACATAGCTCTGATTTTATAGTGGGCACATATGGGATGGTGTGAGCGTTGATATCAGTGGTGAACCTCAGTGGAGGGAGGTTTTCACAGGCTTCCTACTGTATCTTTATGATATACGGAATCAGACCACCCACGATTAAGATTTCTATGATGGTATAAATGTTATCTCCTTTTTTTTTCGCAAGACAAAATTGCGCCTCACTTTGGGGTTTGATTTGGATGAAAAAGTTTGAAGGAAGCGGAATTTTTTGGTAGTGGTTTTGTAGTTGTGATATGTGAGGCTGTGAGATTCTGAGGATTGAAAAAGGCTTGATGAGTCTGATAGTGGTGTATGTCTCGATCGAGGGTGGTGCGCGCGAGTGTGCTCTTTTAGACTCTTGAGATATTATCTATATGAGACATAGAGGAGGCTTTTGAGCATGAATTAGAAAGATTATAGCATGTGTGGAATTTTGTAGACTTTGATTGGACATTGTTTTTTGATTGTTAACTTATAAAGTTGTGATAACGTTGTGAACAAAATTTGTAGAATTCTTTTTGATTTTTTTAAGTTTTCGCCCACACATTTGTTTATGTTTAGACTTATTTTATGCCTGGATAGTATTTTTATTGTTTCCAGTACTCATTGTTGCTGTTCTTTTTTGCTCTCTTGCAACACGTTATGTCTTAATTTAGAGAGGGATCACTTTATGGACATAGTTGTTAGTGTTTAGCCTAAGATTGGTTCCATTTAAAAATAGGAGTTAAAGAGAGAAGTAGATGTGGGGTGATGAAAAGAAAGATAGCTAAATGATAGTGTTTGTGGCTCGAAAAAGTAGAGGGACAATTTATTTGGTTGGAAAATTTATCGGGATTCTTAGAAATTTGAATGGTGAAACTTAGGGAGAGTAGGGAAGGGAGGGGGCATAATTTTTAAGAGCTTGGGGTGAGCGTATGTGAAAAAGATTGTCACTAAAAGGCCACTGAATCACAATCATGGGTGTGGGATAGTGGGTGTAACGATAATTTGGGTGATAAGTCAGATTAACTCCAGTAAAATAATTTATATATCCTCCAACACTTTCATGTGTTGGGAGATAACCCAATTGTGGCCATACTGCGTTTGCTTGAAGAAAATTATGACATACGACACAACCTTTTTAGATAATATATTACATATTAAGACATAAATTAAACCACAATTAACTGAACATCAATTCTCGTATTGCTTGAATGAACTTAACTGAAACTACATGCGCACATTTTAGGGTTTTTACGAATGAGCATAGACTAAACATAGCTACTTCAAAAACAGAGTCACCGTGTTGATCACTTTTTGTTATACATTTGTAAAATTATTTAATCATAAGACAATCAAGACAGTAAAGAGATCTCCCTTAATCTTTTTAGAAATACAACCTCCTTAGACGCAAGCCCGCTTCCCCACTCACAGGCCTCAACAACGCCCGAAGCACAGAACGACCCCTCTGGTTGACCAACCTTCCTCTCCGCTTTGCCGGCGCGCTGTTCAGCAGACTCATGGGTTGTAAAGTGGGCTGGTGTTGAATGTTGATCTTATCTTAAGCATGCTGGAGGAGAACTTCAGGGAGGACCGCAAAGACATCTCATAACTTCAATCCATGTGCAGTTGAGTACTATATTGCGCTAATTCAGAAAAATCGCCGACCCTGCAATTAACCTCAGTGGAAATGTGTGCCCAACCCGTTCCCTCACTGCTACGGGTCGTGGAATGCCATGGGGGCATAGCTAGCTGGCTCCAAATAATCGGTACCATCCTATTGGGGATTATCATAATTCACTGTGTTATTTCTTATCATCTGAAAGGAATGACTTTGGGGCGAGGTGGGCAGATCAACCAATAACGGAGCAAGTGCCAAACCTATCTTGGGCAGTTAATTCTCAATATCAAAGGCTGTCGCAAAACTCTCACCAATCGGAAGTTCGGTAGCCAATGGAACAGACAACTCGCTCTCCTTTGTGTGGATACCTCCCTACCCTTCCCCTGCTAAAGGCATGTTGTCCGGCGCTACATCTCTCCTACCAGTAGTCTCGAAGAGTCGGGAATGGGTTAGGAAGAGTGGGTATTGGTGATATGGTGGCTTTGACTTTGATCAGTGTCTGGAAAAAGAGGAAGCCTTACGCTATTCATTGATAAGTATAAATAGATCACGTCCCCACACCCCCTCCCGTTACACCAATCAAGCTTTACAAGACACACCTAAAGACTTCCTGAGGCTTGAACATCCTCCTCAACTAGGCCAATGGGCCAAACTACTGTGTACACGCAAGCCCAAGTAACTCGACATCAATGGGTTGACTTGAAGTGGCTATGTCTGATACTTGTGAGATGAAGGGTATCTATCTGGAATTCCTGCACACGTCATGTGCGTACACCTCTGATCTCTTCCCTCATTCGGAGGTGCCTAAAGAATGAAGCAAGAATTTACAGTGCGGTGGCAAAAAGCCATCTCCAAAATTGGGGCTGGCGGCTCTCCATCAAAAGGCTACTTCCGAGTGGGTCTCATTCTTAGAGCTCCAGGCGTCCTAGACCTTTCTTCCTCCTATCAGCACATTATTTCCACGCACAAAAGTACGGGATGTATAGAAATGTTTCTTCTCTTGTCCCGGCTTACTTGCGTGGGTCCTCCCTAGTTCTTCTCCTCCTATCGTGAGACCAGTGGCGACAGCAAGCTGGGAAATTGTACGCCGTTAAAGTGTAGCTAGATTGTGCACAGGTGCGTTTGGTTGGGTGGCGTGTTTAGTGTGTTGGGTAACTGTCGGTGTTCGTTTTGAGGGCTAGATGAGGTGTATTTCCTGGAGATCATGGGGTGGATGCGATGGCGTTTGTGGTGGTGGTTTGTCTCATTCAAGGGCAGTGGTGTGTCTTTTGCCACAGCCTGGGGGTGTGAGGATGTGTGTGTCGGCTAGTGAGGTAGTAACACAGGATGAACACCAGGAAGCCGATTAGATGCTAAATCTATTGGGCTCTCGATGCTTATTGGAATATTCCTTTATATGGATCTCTGAGTTGAGATTATGTTGGATAGGTGATAGTTGGTTCGTGTGTGTGGGAGTGTTTGGAGTGTGTGTGCTGTTGGGTTGGGTCCTTTGTTGTCAACTTTCGACTTTTTTGGTGGGGTTAGGGTTCCCATTATTTGAAGGGATTCGGGTTGGGTGGTAGGCCAATTAGGTATTGCGTGACTTAAGAATGGTGCGAGACGAAAGGGGGGTGGCGCTGGCTTTAGAGGGGAAGTGTTGGGGCCCATTAGATGCTTATAAGGTGTGGTGGGTTGGTGGTCAGACGCAACAAGGCGAGTGGCGCTTGACTATGTTCGAAGCGCTGAGAATTTTTTTCGAGACAAATTCAGGTTTCGATTCTCTTAGTTGACTCAACCAAGTACTTCTTAGTTTTAAGTCTTTTAATTAGTTTTCCATTAACAATTTCTAAATTATAACTTTTTTTAATTTTATTATCAACTCTTGTTCAGATGGGCGAGGATAAGAGAGTGACATCGTGTATACATTAACTCTCAATGTTATAGGTACCAACCGGTTGAGACCAATTTTGGAAGGGTTAGGGGTGAAAGTTGGGATTCATTTTGGGGAAATATTGAAGGGTGGGATTATTTTGGAGGAAGACCCACCCAAGTGTGGAAGTTGTCTTTAT
>SNQN01004324.1:24343-43683 GCA_008642245.1 Bassia scoparia
CTACTTAACTTCTTTTGTAAAGATGAAGGCTAGAATGAGAATCAGGATTAACCTAGCAATTTCCACCCTATCTCCTCAATGGATATCCGATCCATCCGATCGTTTTCGTGGATGAAAATTCCGAAAATTTGCGATTTTTAATCAGTGACGGATGGGTCGGGTGACGAGTTAGATCGGATACGGTGAAGGTGCATCCATCCGTCACCGACCCATCCACTCGATCCATCCATCCATCCGCTTATTTATACAACAAAAATATATGTTTTATTTGAATTTCCTACTTTTCTTTTCTTTTACCCCATCTATTCCTAACGACCAACATAATATAATAATAGTTTTCTTGTTATTCGTATCTTGAAACTGCTTTATTGTTGTGAAATTAGAGCTTAAATTCTTAAAGCACAGTGAAAAAAGTGTCTAATAAAAAAATATTAATGCGAAATCTGTTAAAAATCAGAATTACCACCGATCCATCCATTGGAGATGGATGTTGAATCGGATGTGGATATGGATAATTTAGGTGATGGATTGGGTCGGGTGGGATCCGGATGGTTCGCGTATGAAAGCGTTGAGCTCCACCCACCCATCTCCGATCCATTGCCAGGTCTAAGTATAATCCAACAATATTAATTTCTCTCCGTTTCATGACGTCTTACATACACTAATTTGGGTGTCTAATATGGAAACTAAATATAATCCGAGAAGTGGAGTTAAAAAAGTATATTTTGATTGAAAGAGAAACAAATAAAGTTACACTGTTTAATGCACATGGGTGATATAAGTATGGTGAGTTTCACATGATACCGCACCATAATTTTAAAATATAATAGTTTCTCCTTTTTTCTCAAAAATTGCCTCACTTTGGGTTTTTTGAAAATTGAGACAAAATTTAGTTTTGATGAGGAGTGTGTTAGTGGGACAAAAAAAAAAAGAAAATAAAATAGGTGTATTGATGAATTTTTGTTATAAATAGGTGTAAAAAAATGAGTATTTAATTTAGTCACACATAAAAAGAGAAAAATGAGTATTTTCATTGTGGTCTCCACATAAAAGAGAGAAAATTGAGTATATTTAGTAGTGGTTTCACATTTAAAACTGGAAGAAGCAAAGTGAGAAATTATTGTGAAATTTTTCCTAAAAGGAAAATTGAGCGCCTTTTTAAGAACTGGATGAATAAAAGTTTTCTAAACTAGAATAAAGGTGGGAGTTAAGATTTGGAAAAATTAACAAAAAATAATCCCACTTTGGTGGGTCTTCCTTCAAAATAATCCCACCTTTCAATTTCCCCAAAAAGAATCCCAACTTCACCCCTAACCCTTTCAAAATTGTCAAGTCAACTACTAAACCCGTCACCTTTTTCCTTTCTTATCATTAATTTAACAAAAACAAAAAAAAAATTCTAATTTTTTTATAAAAACCAATTCTTTGACCCCTTTGCCCCCTTCCCTCACAGTGGCTACAACACCACAAACCCCTCCTTTATCCTCCTCCTCTCCCTCCAAACAATCCATTCAGCCATGCGCGCCGTCACACCGCCTTCCCTGCTTAACGCCTCTTCCTACCTCGAAATTGGCACAACCACCACGAAATAGCCATGCGCCGCCTCAAGAACCACAGACCTTCCCGCTTAAACCGCCCTCTCCTCGACCCAGACTATAGTCACCTCCACCAATGAATAGTTCACCCATTACACTTGAAATCGTCTCGCCACCCTCCGAAACGACATCCCAATCCTCAAAATTGGCGCCCCCCTCCCTTCCTTTCTTTCATCTCCTCCTCCATTCGATCTCCTCCCCTCCCTCCAGGCGCGGTCCATGATTTGTGCCGTGTTGGTGAAGCACCCACCTGAGCGCAGAAGCGATGAGTCCCCCTTTGTTGGTGCGGGGAGTTGGTGGTGTTTTGCCGTGGAAGCTTCGCTTGACCTTTGGCACCTCAACGCCTTTGCCTTTCCAGGCCACTTCAGTGCGTGCGTGGGCCCTGCTTGTGCGCGTTTTTGTTTGGCCTTTAGTGATGTGCTCTCATGTCTTGTGAACTCTCGCAGGCCATGCGGCGTAGGTGTTGCCGCTGCCCTGGGTGGTTCTCCGCCGGCGTCTTTAGTCGTGTGCCCTTGGACGGTGACTGCCGAGGGAGATTTGATGGTTGTGACTGGCTTTCTTTGTCTTCCTTCTGTGTTTATCCATCTGGGTGGAGCTGTGAAGTTTGCTTGATTTGCTGGTCTCCGTGTGCGTACGTGTTTTGTTCTGTGATGTGGTCTGGAAGTTTGAGTTGTTTTGGTGGGTATTTGCACTCCTCCCCTGTTCCTTCGTTTCGCCCTGCATGTGAGAGATGTGTTCTGTTCTGTTGCCCTCTAGTGTGCTAATGCGTCAGACTGAGAAGTGTGCCTGAGGTGCGTTTGTGTGAATCTTTGTCTGCCTCGTTCGCGTGCTATGTGTTTTTGTTAATTTTTCCTAAGAATTTCATGGAAGGTCCATACAAGGAAAGTGGTAGAAAATTCATGGAATGGAGGAAGTAATTAGTTTCATTTTATTTTTTTACTTGGAAGATAACAAAATAATTGCAATAATCATACTTTTCATGCATGTCGATACAAAAAATAAAAGATTAATATCTTCAATTATATTAGAGGTGAACAAAAGGCCCTATGAAGTCAGTATGCGATCTAAAATTTGAACCTTTAGGGGCCAAATGGAAATGGTCTGGRCAAATTTCGGGGCAAATGTTGGTTAGCAAGGGTCGGACCTAAGTAGACTATTATTTTATTACATTGGAAAATAAGCAGTGTAAATGATTACCATCCGACTTCCAATAATACAGGGTAGTTTAAGATATACTGGGTAGATGGAAAAAGTGTTAATAGAGAATCAAATTAAAGTGAACAACCAAACTTTTTACGTCCTAATCACACTATTAACACAATATGAAAAGTAGATCTTAAGTCTATAAACAATGTATGCATGTTGCCACACGGAAGAAAAGAAACACATGCACTAATCATCTAAACAAATTAAAATATATAGCAAAAAGGCTTAGCTTGTTCAACAACAATGATTCATGATCGAATGAATAATGAGGTCATGACGCATGGCAGTTTGTTAGGTAAAGATTGTTTGCTCTATGTCATGTTACCCTTTCGTTTCAAAATTTTACATCTTACTTATAGGTTAGGCACGCACGCACCACATGAGTTTTAGTAGGATAGGACGTCCATCCACCACACCACCACACCACCACAATGTAATTTGTTTTTATACTTCCTATATTCTTGCATACCTGTATTTTTTATGACTCCATTAGATTTGATACTCCATTAGATATAATAACTATTTTAATTTTTCAAATTTATCAATTGGAGCCTTGGTCATAGTAAATCATGATGCATGTGATTAATACTAAGAAAATTAGTAAGAGAAAATGGGATGATTTTTATAAAATTATTTGAGAGAAATTTATACTCCATCCGTTACGCATTACTTGCAACAATTGTTATTATTTGTYAAAAGTAAAATATTCAATTATCATGCATCAAGTAATGCGTAACGGAGGGAGTACAATTTTTTTATAAATGGTCGTTAAAAAGGGGAAATTTCTAGTCCATATAGAATATTGATTTAAAGGGGATATATAGCGGCAAATTAGACAATATTTGAAACTTTAGTGCATATTTCACATGGATAAACTCAACTACTATGAGGAAAAAATCACAACTTTGCTACTATATATCCGTTTTAAATTCACATCCTATATTTACTAGATACTCTCCATTAAAAAGATGATAAATTATGAAGTGTTGCATGAGATTATATAGAATGGTGGAAAAGTAGGGAAGGATGTATCATGCATGAGTAGACAAGTAGTTTGGTTTCTATTATTGTCAACGTACCAAAGGATCGTTTCTTTGCTTTGTTGCACTATACATTATTTCTGATAGATAGTAAGCATTTYCGTCGTTTCTGTAAATAGTAGTGATGAAGAGATGGTTCATAGTTGTGTGTTTAAATAAGAAAGTAATTCAATAAATACATAAAATACTGTAATTTGTAATATTTTGAATAAACGATAAGTAAAGGCTAGTCTTTGTATAATGCCTTTAAAAAGAGATTATTTAACTTTATTGAATCCAACCTTATCAATTAATCATACTTAATGAAAATGCTACTACTTGGTCATATCCTACCTTTACCTAGGCATCTTGGAAATTTAAATTTTTACTTTAATTACCCTCTTCATTCTAACTTTAGCACCAACGTCATGCGCCATCATGGCACATAAGCGCCACAAATCAGCGCCTATGTCCGCACCCAGCGACATGCACAGGCCACGTCATGTCAGCATTGACGTGGCATAGACGCCAGCATTTGACGTGGCAATGCTGACATGGCGCTGAGGTGTGATCATGAACCTGAAGTCAACATGCCAACGTCAGTGTCTGTCACGAATCCCTGACGGGTGCACGTGGCAATGTCCTAAAAAAATCGTAAAAATGTCCTAATTACATATGTAAATGTCCTAAATCACAAAATGTCCTAATTGTATGCACAAATGTCCTAAATCCGAAAATGTCTAACAAAAAAAATGTCCTAAATTGTATATGTAAATTGTCCTAATTTTTAGTTTTCATCAAAGTAAGGTTTTAGTGGATTCTAACTATATTATTTTCATTTTTGCCGCCTTGATGTTGTAATCCAACGATCATAAGATTTGAATGTGTAAATTGGAAAAGTAAAATGACAAAAAAAAGACTTGAGACATAATTTTATGATAAGATTAGAGAAAGAGGCAGAGCACATGTTTTATGTAGTGTGTAAACGAATTGTCTGTTTCAAAACTAACAACCCATAATAAATAAAATCAAACACAAACAAGCTAGGAGATAAAAAACGTACCACAAACTGCACCCGATGACGACTTCTGCTTGTATCACCACCGCCACGCCACGACCACGACTGCTTGAGCCGCTACGCCGCCATACATCAACGAAGATTCACCGAATCACTGCCACCACTGCTACCACCGCTTTGTCTCTCCCTCGCTTCTGCCCCACCCACGTACATCCGGTATCCAAACGAACACGGTCCGCCATGCAGAAACTCCCTAACGTTTGCGTACCACGGCGGAAACGACGTCGGTTAGAGCCATCACCATAGCTGAAGTCTCCCAGTTAGTCTATACATAGGCCCACCTAACTCACCATATTGTGGCTTGAGCTTGAGCTGGGCTCGGGCTTGGTCGCTGCAACAGCTCGTCCCCAAAGAGTGATCAATTCTCTCTCCTCATCGCCACCGTTAATTCTTCCACCACCGCTTGATGAAAAGCCTTCGTACTCCTTTGGTTCGCCACCTTCGATAAACACATGTATAACACCTCACCTATTTTACTTTTTCCTCCTTAATTAACACTAACTTCCTCTTTTTTATTTTATTTATAATCAAATAAATAATAAATAAAATATGTACGAGAAAATATACTTTCAGCTTGTGTTTTTTGTAAGAGAAGATTATTATTTAAGGTTGTTCGAAAGAAGAGTTGAAAATATATATATGGTATGCACTATGCACAATTGCACAATTGCACACGCAATGGAATTGGCCGCCGCTTTATTAACAGAGTTGTTACTACTCGCACCTACCCTGTTTTTTTTTTTTAAAAAAAAAAATTATTTTAGTTAATCAATAAAATAAAAATCAAAACTGATAAAAATAAGGAGAAAAAGGAATTTTTGCAAGTGCTCTTTGTGCTAGAAAAAAATAAATAATAAAAGAGTGCTATAAATAATATATATTCGAGCATGTGTTAAAAAAGGGAGAAATAACGAAAAGATAAGTGGTGGCAAATTGATGAACAGTTGCCGACTAAACAGACTCAAATACGAACGGAAATGTTCACACATGTACATGACAAATTTAATTTATAGAGAGAGAGAAATAATTTAAAGTTGGTTAAATTTTTCTTCCAATTTCTATATTTTCGGATCAATTCTCACCCCGCTCCTTAACACAAAAAAAAAAACAATTTAATTTATACTATGTTTGAATAATATAAAATAGAAGAAAAATGATAAAAGTAAAAGAAGCGGATAGACTTCCTTGTTTGGATAACATGTAGGAGACAGAAAATAGAGGGAGATATTCATTTTTCTTTTTCTTCAATATAGACAACCTTCAAATAAATCTCTCTTTAAAAATTGGAAAGATTTGAAGTGAACATTTCTATTTCTTCAGCTTTGGATTCCTCCGCTTCCCTTTTTTTTTTTAATTTGTTATCCAAACATAACTTTAAAGATAATCAAATTGGGGTGTTAGCTAATTAGCTATTTAGCCTTTCCTAGTTGCTCAGGGGTCTCAGGGCTATGTCGGTGAGAGTGTGAGACCATTTTCATTAGGTGCTCATTGTTTCAAATTTGAATTCTTTGTTTTTTTTATAAGTTTATTCTTTTATGATATGATATGACAATTTAGTTTTATGTAATAAGGTGGTCAATTAGGAAAGTGATTTTTTTTTTTCTGTTTTGAACTATGTAAAAATTACGGTTGTTTTTTGTACTCGTAATTTATTCTGTGACGATAGTTGACAAATTCAAATATTATTGCTGCTTTTGATAAATAAAGAATCATTTCTCTATTTCTATTTGGTCAAATTATAAAATTTTGACTAGGGTATGGTCATAGCTACTTTTACTAAAACACTAATTAATGAATTTTGCTGATTAATTGGGACAAGCTTTCATATTTCGTATTGAGTTATTTGTGTAATGCTTGATTTTCATTAAATAAAGTGAATTCAAACTCGTATTTAGCTCTGTCAAAGACATAAAATTGGCTCTATTGCCTAATGTTTTCCTTCCATTCAATTTCAATGATGATGAGAACGATTTTCATTCCCGCTCTTGTGATTATTCTCTAAATATTAAATCAAATCCAATATTCTTGATCAAGTTAAGAGTAAGACTCATTTTATCTTTTCATTTTTCTCTAAATTGGGTTGTGAGTTGTAGCATAGCTTACCATCGTCATAAAGGAAATACTCAAAATTCCTTTAATTTAGGACATATGTACCAGTTATAACTAGATGTAATTTGTTGTTACAAGTGTAACGTGGAGAATGAGCAGGATAGCTAGAGGGGTGAATAGACACTAGTAGAAAAATCCTCAAAAGCTGGGGTTTTTAACCCCAGCTTTTGAGCTTGCAGCTTTTGACAAAAGCTGGGGTTAAAATAACTCGACCCCAGCTTTTGACTTCACAAAAGCTGGGGTTTTTAGCTAAAAACCCCAGCTTTTGTGTTTTTTTTTTAAATTTCAACGTATGGTATAATATAAAACCTGTATAATATGCTACAATATATAAACCTGTATTTACGTACAATATATATATATATATATATATAATAACAATCTGTATTATATAAACCTGCATTTAGTCGATCTTTTTCGATCGTAACACAACAAAAAATATATAAACATTTATGTATACAATATTAATAATAATTCGTTCAAAACATACAATAATCGTCAAAGTTACAAGCATGTATATAAACAAAAACTACTCCAATAAACTAATAAGTTTAATGAAAGTTCATGATATATAAGATCTAGAACACACAATGGTCGGTGACATAATAAGCGAACTTGTCCCGAACTTCATTGACCTCCGCATCCGTAAAAGGCTCATATCTTGGTGTGTTGAAGACCTATGACATAAAATATGTATATAAAACTTAAAGTGAAAAAAATATGAAGTTCAATATACAATATATCTCAGAAAATGCGTAATTAAGCTAGAAATAATAACGTACATGTGTTTTAGGGTGTTTTCACGCCTAATTTCAAGAAAATCTACCTATTACATGGTTTTAAATCTGGATCATGTTCTAAAACACTCATTTATGCTTCTTAAGGCTTGATTGCACTCGTTTAGACACACCTAGGTCATTGTAGGACGTGCATGGTCATTTTGGGGCGTTTTTGGTCATATTATGGGGTTTTCGCGCCTAACTTCTATAACATCTACTTATTACATGGTTTTAAAGCTCTATCATGTCCTAAAACATTTATTTAAGCTTCCTAAAGCTTGATTGCACTCGTTTACACACACCTAGGTCATTAGAAGGCGTGAAATGGCCATTTGGGCCATTTTTGGGCGTTTTATGGGTTTTCGCGCCTAACTTATAAAACTTCTACCTATTACTTTGTATTAAAGCTCAATCATGTCCTAAAACATATATTTAAGCTACCTAGGGATTGATTGCACTCGTTTAGACACACCTAGGTCGTTTTAGGGCGTGAAATGGCCTTTTTGGCCATTTTTGGGCATTTTGTGGGTTTTAGCGCCTAACTTGTAAAACTTCTACCTTTTACTTGGTTTTAAAGCTCAATCATGTCCTAAAACAAATATCTAAGCTACCTAGGGATTGATTTTGAGGTCGTCAGTTGAGTACTAGCTAGCAATGATAACGAAAAGATAATTTGGGGTCGTCTAGACAGAAATCTGTACACGAAATAACACGGTAGCGAAATATAAGTACACTATTATAGCATGGCTTACTCAATCTGTTCAGGAGTTGCTTTTAAGACAGATGATGACAAAATAGACACTGCACTTAATTTCGCCTCATCCTCTGCAATTCTCCCATCATCTTGTATAATCCGAACAATAGGTTGGATCAGGTTCCCTTGAAAAAGCATCTGTTCAAACAACATAATCAAACAGAACAATGGAAGCATCAATTCATCTTGTATGTGTAGACACCTAAATGTGTCTCCCCAAATGAGTAATCCGTGATGAAACATACCGCGTCTCGCGATTGTTTTGACTTAGAAAAGATGCTTTGAACTCATAAAAGTTGGAAATACGTGAGGTCATACTCGGAACTATTGAGCAAAGGACAAATAAAAGGGGCAAAAACATTTTTTTTATTTATTTTAATTATTTTCTATTTTTAGGTTTTCTTTTCTATTTTTAGGATTTTTTCATTGCACTCTTCACATTTTTCTGAGCTCACCAGTATTTTTAGATTATTTTTCTGATTTTTCTTTATTTTTCTATGATTTTTATAAGTTTTTATACGTAGAAAATACAAAAAAAATACAAAATACACAAAAAATACCCCGGAAATACGTGGAACCTTCTAGAACACTCTAGAACTCCTTGCTTGGAGAGCAAGGGTGTCTAGGTGCGTCGAATCAAGGCAAATCACGAAATAAAATCGGAGGAAATCAAAATATTTTCGAGTTTTGGAAAATATATATACGCAGAGGCTTGCGTATATACGCAGAGGCCTGCGTATATACGCAGCCCCCTGCGTATATACGCAGGCCTCCTGCGTATATACGCAGCTCTCCTGCGTATATACGCAGGGTTTTTTCCCCTCCTCGTGCCTCTCGCGCCTATAAATACGTGCCTTGCTCATTCCGAAAAGACACACGATTCAATTCTCTCTGTCCCTAACTCGCGCATCCCTTCTCTCACGCTCTCATACACTCTAAATACATTCGTTCTTGAGTTCTAAGCATCGATTCTGTTTCGATTCAACAAGCGAAATCAAGGTATAACTCTGAGATTACTCACCTAAAACTTCTTCTTTGACTCTTCTTAATTCCTTTTGTCACTTTTAGTTTGATTAATTATTATTACGAGTTTCAATTCACTTAACACAATGTAGAAACCGACACTTGAATCATCTCATGTAAATATGTAGGATTGTCATTAACGTTTTCAAGTTCGTTTATCATCATCTTGTCACAATTTACTAGTATGCATATTGTTATTGTCAATACTAACGCGTTTATTTGTCTCGATTAGCAATTCGATAAAAGGACGACTCTTTTTAGTTTTTACTTTAACGATTTGTGTATTTGCAGAGACAAGGTGAGAAGGATATACATATACATTATTATGCTTACTAACCTTTGTTTTCATGTTTTGTTTGTACATATTCTATCACACTTGTATATATTGCTTAAACAAGACCGGAATTTAGTTGCTTGTCACATTAAAGTCAGATAATCATGGACGACCGGTTTATAGGCACCTTGTTAATATTGACTAACAATCAAGTGATCGCTTTATCCATGGTAGAAGTCATTGTTTGTACATAATAGCAACTCACCTAATAATATTAGATTAGTGCGCTTTCAAGATCAAATCGATAAGTTTTCTTGAATTCAATTGTTATGATTTATGGAACTACAATGAGACCGAGTAGAGGCCGCTACATGCGGGCGGATTGGGTTACTGATTCAATCCGTACCATGTCCCCGAACCCACACTTTGGTTACTGGACCTATTTGTGGGGCCACTAGTTTGGCACCAATGTTTCGGGCGTCCGTGAATAACCTATATAGGCACGGTGGCGATCCCCTCAATTCGACAACACACCCCAACGCATTCACATGCGGATTCCATGGCTCAATTCCATGACACTGAAGCTGAGGTCACGCCCCCTAAGGCGGGGCGAAGCCCTACAGTTTTTGGCGACTTCACTGGGGATAATCACCATTTGGTGAGTGGACAGACTTGAAAGTCTCGTAGTTCCATATTCATAATCAATTGAATTTTGCTTGTGACCCTTCGAATAGGGTCATGTCCTAGGCACCTTGGTCTCAATATGGGCATGTTCTATGCTCGAGATCACCTTAAGGGGGGATTTTACCTTGGTTGCATGTGGTTAATGGATCACATGGCTAAGGTAAGTCCTATCCCGCCCATGCCGCGTATGCACGTGTTACTAGATGCGTGTATATAAGGGGTATCTCGGCCATACATCACCAATGTTGTGGTGGTGAAATTGGACCCAGCTCTACTCTTAGGCATGGTACACTATCAGACTTAACCAAGCGACCTATAGTTCACTTAGATCCTGACCTTAAGTGAATAAATTGGATTTGTGTTTCAATCAATGTGCTTGTTAACTTGTGACTCTTCATTCAGTCCAAATTCTTAACCACCAACTAAGCCCAGTCCCTTAATCCATGGTTCAAGACATGAAGTTTGACGATCCATTAGGCCCATTTCAAAATCAATTTCAAACTCCATTCGACCTAGAATCTGACTTAGGTTCGATTCCAATCCAAGAATCTTAAATCTGACTTAGATTCGACCTTTTGAACCTTAAACCTAAATTAGGTTCAATTCAATCTTAATTCAAGGACCTTAAATCTGAATTAGGTTCAATTCAATCTTAATTCAAGGACCTTAAATCTGAATTAGGTTCAATTCAATTCTTAACCCTACCTTAAATCTGAATTAGGTTCAACCCAAGAGCCTTGAATCTGAATTAGGTTCGCTTCAACTTCAATCTAAGAACCTTAAAACTGAACTAGGTTCGATCATAGACTCAACCCTAGGAACTTTGATTCAAGGCTAGGCCCATTCAATTTCAAGTGGCTCGTAGGTCTAAGAGGTCCTTAATTTTTAAATAGGCCCATCTTAGGTTTGAATCTTTCTCGAGTCTAGCAGCTTAAATCAGATTTAGGTCTAGCCCATTCAAGTCTACTTTCGAGTTCAGTTCCTTAAGTCCAGAACCTCAAGACTGAGTTAGGTTTGTTCTTAAGAGTTTTCAATCTTTTGTTTCTGGGTTCTAAAGTGTAATTTCTTGTTTTCAGCAAGATAGCAAAGACTCGCAACTTGTCTCTGGGGCCTAGAAGAGTAACAAGAAGCCAAACCCGACGCGCTCCTGATCACCAAGACACTTCCATGGCAAACATCGAACAACAGCTTAACGCTATTCTAGAAAAGCTCGAGTCTGTGAATTCTCGCCTTGATGCCCAAGAAAAGAGCATTGGGGAGCTGAAAGAAAAGAGGACCCAGGAAAAACCTCTCGAGTCTGACGGGAGGAAGAAGACGATGCTGAGACACCACTCCCTCCTCCGAAGACTGAGACGGAAAAAAGGGTGGAGCAACTAGAAGAGTTGGTCAAGAGAATGTCCGAAAATTCAGTTCAAGGGCCTCGTGTTGCTGATTATGAGATTAAGGGCCAGCTTCCTAAGAAGTTTGTCATCAGTGATTTGCCCAAGTTCAAGGGAACTGAAGACCCAGAAGACCACCTCCGCACTTTCAATATCTCAATGGTCCTTAAAGGAATGAGCAAAGAGTTATTCGCTTCGGTGTTCCCTATTACTTTGGACACCCATCCATCCAGGTGGTTCAAGACCCTGAATCAAGCCAAGCTCGATGATTGGGAATATATCAAACACGAGTTCCTAAAGCAGTACAGTACAATTCCCAGCTTCCTGTCGGTCTCCGTGAACTAGAGGCCACCAAGCAAGGTGAGAGAGAAAATTTCTCTACTTTTCTTAATAGGTGGAGGGAGAAAGCCGCTCAAATGACCAATCGACCAAATGAGAAGATCAAGTTCGCATGGTCATCAAGAACCTTCAGCCCAAGTATCGAGAGCCACTCAAGTTTCAACCCATTGATTCATTTACTGGGCTCTACAAGGTTGGCCTCCTAGTTGAGGAAGATGTTCAAGCCCAGAAGTCTAAGGGTAACGGTGGGGGCTTTAACAAGAAAGGTGGCTCCTCTTTTTCCAACACTGATCAAGTCAGCCACATTACCAATGACAACTCTTCTAACCATCCCGGCTCTTTCAGCAACAGGCCTCGAGGACCACAAAGGACATTTTTTCCAATTGGCATGACTTATGAGCAGGCCTTTGACAGATTAACTGCAAAAGGTGCACTTGCTCCTATTGGACCCACTCCAGATCCTTCAGATGATAAGAAATCTAAGAATTGGAATCCCAATGCCTATTGCAAGTTCCACCAAGGAAGGGGCCACACCACTGAGAATTGCATCGTTTTGAAGCATAGGATTCAAGACATGGTTGAAGATGGTCGCCTCCCAGTCCCTCCAGCAGCGAAGGATAAGATCAACATTCACACCAGCCCACTTGCTAAACCATGAGTCACCCCAAGGCGTGGGTCATCGATCTTCGCGGTCTTCTCTAGATTGAGTCATAGAGTCCTAGTCCTAGCAATATATTCATTTCAATTCACTGTCTTTTGAGTCTATGTAGTCTCTTAAAATAAGCCATGTATGTTTCAGTTTTCATTCAGCAATAAAATGATTCATTTGTTTTTGGCAATATTATTTTCTAATTCTATGCAAGTCTCAACACTCATTGGCCACAATTGGTTTAATCTAATACTGATTTAATTATTGAAATTGAACAATGCCCAAGAGAGGCCTTCTTTCACAGCTCCACAAAATGACCCCTCCCTTCCATTCCCTTTGTCACATCAAATCAAAATCCCTTGCAACCTTTTGAGCCACAAACACTATCATTTAGCCTATCTTTCTTTCATCACCCACATCTACCTAACCCTTTGGACCAAACGGTGCGTAGGAAAAGACACGTGCAAAAGAAAAAAAAAGAAAAGAATAAAATGGGCAAAAAGAAAAAAAAGCAAAAATCAAAGTTCAATGCCAGTTATACAAAAGTCATCAAAATGCAAATCAAAGTCAAAATCCAATGCAAATCCAAAGCTCAAAGCCCAGATCAAATAAAAAGCAAGAGTCTAAAAAGCACACTGCGCACCGTGGGTTCACTTCATGATCATCAAGCCTTTTTCAACCCTCAAACCACAGCCTCACATTACAACCACAAAAGCCCTCTCACACGAGGCATTGTCCAAATCACCATCAGAACTACGGTGGTCTGATTCCGTAAGGATACGTAGGAAGCCTCTTCTCGAGGTTCGACCGCATTAACATTAAATCGTTTGAGGCCTTTTGAGTGCTTTGACTTGCTAAGAATTTGATAATGGTTTTTCCAGTCTAGAACCTGACATAGACTCATGTTTAAACCAACATCATTAGCCAACCCAGCATCCAGCCACGTCATGACCCTTAGCCACAAATTTGACCCTTTTTATTTCTCGAACCATAGCCTATTCTTTGGTCACCTTCAAGGACTCATTGACTCAATCCCCAAGAAGTAAAGCCACCTGACCTTTGGGTTAGTACATCTTGTTGGGGAACTCATCCATACAATCTATCCACCTTCCCTATGTTGACTCTAAGCCGTAAACTACATTGTCCCAAAGTCTCGCTGGGGGGCTCGTCGCCATCATGGCCCCTTAATTTCCAGTTGGGGGCTTCTTGTCTCCTAAGGCCCTGTTGCGTGTTCAAGTCTATTGCTATCAAGTGGAAATCATGAAAAATTCGCTTATGGACCCTGTCACTTTCCAATCAAAGTCACTGTCTCGCCAATGTTAAGTCAAGTCGATGTCAAGTTCAAGTTCAAATTCAAGCTCTAGTCACAAGTCACGTCCGAGTCAAGCCATAGTCTCGTCCAAATGTCACCTTTCTCTAAGTCACTTTTCAAGCAGCACTTTTCTAATAGGCCCTTTCAAAGACTCTCTCAAATCATGTCTAGAACCAGACCTAGACAAGACCCTTCAAATTCAAAGACTCTCTCAAATCATGTCTAGAACCAGACCTAGACAAGACCCTTTCAAATTCAATGACTCTCTCAAATCATGTCTAGAACCAGACCTAGACAAGACCCTTTCAAATTCAAAGACTCACTCAAATCATGTCTAGAACCAGACCTAGACAAGACCCTTTCAAATTCAAAGGCTCTCTCAAATCATGTCTCAAACCAGACCTAGACGAGGCCCTTTCGAATTCAAAGACTCTTTCAATTCTAATTCAATGACTCTTGCCTCTCTCTCAATATCAAGGTCACAAGTTACATGTCAACATTGCATGCAAATTTCTATAGACATAAAAACAGATCTATGTCGTCACCAAGGTAGTCCTTAATCCTGAATTAGAGCTATCATTTTCAAGTCAATGCTCATTTCCTCGGAAAGCATGGGATGCGTCTGCATTTCTCCCAGTCAGCCGAACGAAGAATGATCGCTCGAGGACTCAGACCGCACGGGACACGGCTACAGGTAAAACTAACCTTTGTTTTGCAGGTACCGGCGAAAAAGGGTGACTCAGGATCGCAGAACGTCTTGAGTTGCTCTCCGTCCCGAATCGAATACTTTGACTTTCGTCTTACGAGACTACGTCTCTCCAGACTCAGTCAAAGTGGGGGCTTCTGTAGACACCTAAATGTGTCTCCCCAAATGAGTAATCCGTGATGAAACATACCGCGTCTCGCGATTGTTTCGACTCAGAAAAGATGCTTTGAACTCACAAAAGTTGGAAATACGTGAGGTCATACTCGGAACTATTGAGCAAAGGACAAATAAAAGGGGCAAAAACATTTTCTTTTATTTATTTTAATTATTTTCTATTTTTAGGTTTTCTTTTCTATTTTTAGGATTTTTTAAAATAATTTATATTGGTGATCTCCATAATTTCCACTTTTCATTGCACTCTTCACATTTTTCTGAGCTCACCAGTATTTTTAGATTATTTTTCTGATTTTTTATTTTTCTATGATTTTTATAAGTTTTTATACGCAGAAAATACAAAAAAATACAAAATACACAAAAAATCCCGGAAATACGTGGAACCTTCTAGAACACTCTAGAACTCCTTGCTTGGAGAGCAAGGGTGTCTAGGTGCGTCGAATCAAGGCAAATCACGAAATAAAATCGGAGGAAATCAAAATATTTTCGAGTTTTGGAAAAAATATATACGCAGAGGCTTGCGTATATACGCAGAGGCCTGCGTATATACGCAGCCCTCCTGCGTATATACGCAGGTTTTTCCCTCCTCGTGCCTCTCGTGCCTATAAATACGTGTGCCTTGCTCATTCCGAAAAGACACACGATTCAATTCTCTCTGTCCCTAACTGCGTCCTTCTCTCACGCTCTCATCACTCTCTCATACACTCTAAATACATTCGTTCTTGAGTTCTAAGCATCGATTCTGTTTCGATTCAACAAGCGAAATCAAGGTATAACTCTGAGATTACTCACCTAAAACTTCTTTTTGACTCTTCTTAATTCCTTTTGTCACTTTTAATTTGACTAATTATTATTACGAGTTTCAATTCAATTAACACAATGTAGAAACCGACTCTTGAATCATCTCATGTAAATATGTAGGATTGTCATTAACGTTTTCAAATTCGTTTATCATCATCTTGTCACAATTTACTAGTATGCATATTGTTATTGTCAATACTAACGCGTTTATTTGTCTCGATTAGCAATTCGATCAAAGGACGACTCTTTTTAGTTTTTACTTTAACGATTTGTGTATTTGCAGAGACAAGGTGAGAAGGATATACATATACATTATTATGCTTACTAACCTTTGTTTTCATGTTTTGTTTGTACATATTCTATCACACTTGTATATATTGCTTAAACAAGACCGGAATTTATTGCTTGTCACATTAAAGTCAGATAATCATGGACGACCGGTTTTTAGGCACCTTATTAATATTGACTAACAATCAAGTGATCTCTTTATCATGGTAGAAGTCATTGTTTGTACATAATAGCAAGCCACCTAGTAATATTAGTTTAGTGCGCTTTCAAGATCAAATCGATAAGTTTTCTTGAATTCAATTGTTATGACTTATGGAACTACAATGAGACCGAGTAGAGGCCGCTACATGCGGGCGGATTGGGTTACTGATTCAATCCGTACCATGTCCCCGAACCCACACTTTGGTTACTGGACCTATTTGTGGGGCCACTAGTTTGGCACCAATGTTTCGGGCGTCCGTGAATAACCTATATAGGCACGGTGGCGATCCCCTCAATTCGACAACACACCCCAACGCATTCACATGCGGATTCCATGGCTCAATTCCATGACACTGAAGCTGAGGTCACGCCCCCTTAAGGCGGGGCGAAGCCCTACAGTATGGTAAGAAATTTAATTTGCAGTTTCAAAGAAGTAAAACAAAAATAACAATAAAAGAACTTCAATTCAGTAGAATCTCACAAGCACATGAGCATTACGAACGATTTCTTCCCATTCATTCCTTCAATTAGAAAGCATGAGTGCTCAATTACACCATACAATGTATGGCATACATCAGGCTAAGACATGTACAACGAACGATATCACACATTGAATTGAAGCAAGAAGTCAGTGTAAGTGTGTAACTTACCACAGGAACCATATTACTCTTTGACACAACGGTGCATTCAGGACTGCCCTCACGCGCGCTCCAGTCAGTGGTCTTATTATTAAAGCCAGTGTAAGGCTAGCAATATGGCACATGTTAGCAGAAAAGAATCCATTGCTTGGGTTGATGGAAATTACAAGTCTTCTAAGAGGTTGAACCAGGATCTTCTTCTGCAATTGAATATAAGTGATCAAATTGAAGTTACATAAAAGTGACAGCCTAATTTAACATGCATATTAATAGTTGCATACCCGATTAACATCCTCTGACATTTTGCATAATTGTAACAAAGCCTGAAGGGTTTTCTTTACCAATCTTCTTCCGGATTTAGGACCGTTTTTATCGAAATACGTAGGGTGTTCCAACAGAGTCTCTAGCACTGTAGCTAACTCTATGATAGCGCCTTTCTGAGCAAGGTCATTTGCATAATCTTTCGGAAGGTACCATGAATGAGACACAATCTCTATGGCCTATTTTCCATCATTCAACATTATGATAATGAGCTTTAATTTGCATAGGCGGCTCTCCCTAGTCACGCGCTGAACTGAAACGTCGAGAGGTTAAGAGACCGGTACGACTCTCGACTGGCAAGTATGGACTAATCGCTTGTCTGGAACTGGGCTCTAGACAAAGAAGTCTTCATCCAATGCTTGGCTTTCGACCTGAAGGGATTTCGGCCAGAGGAGATTTCGACAAGAGGGGCCTCTCATCCTGGAGAAGATTCAACTGAGGGAGGCTTCGTCCAACACCTGAAACAAAGGAGATAATCTATCGGTTATCCCCCCTCCGATGCTCAAGTTAGCCAATGAAAAAGGAGGAAAGAGAGTAAATGAAGTGAGGTAAGAGAATCTCCCTTTTTYGTGAAAAGACTGAAGTGATGTGATTGATGTGAGGAGTAAATGATGTGTGTTGGGAAGGTGTAATTATTGGGGTACGGTATTTATACTGTTCCCAAGAGTTGCATCTCCCAACCACATTGTGACACGTGGCCCTGGGCCATAGGTCATGAACAGTGGGCTGGCCTTGTATTTGCTATATAAAGCTCATGATGATGTTTCTAGGGTTTCCCAATTCTGGGATTATTCCCTCATCAATGACTAATTAGTGACCTAATAATGGTCAGTTACTTGAGGCCCAAGTTCTTTCTTTGATTGACACTTGACAAGATTGTAAGGTATCCAAGTCATCCTTCTTTTCATCACACCTGACACATTTGAAGGTTGCCAAGTCACTCGTTTGAGGCCCACGTGGCATCTAGCTAGGATGCCACATCATTTTCCCCTCAAAATTGAGTCAAATAATCACAGTTGACTCGATTTGGGAACTTTTGGGCGGGAAATATTTCGAAAGGTGGTACCTGGTTTTGAACAGGGTACCACCGGTTAAACTTCCTTGTCCGATCGGAGGGGTAGGTGAAAAATTTTCACCCACCTATATAAGCCTCTGAGGAGAGAGAAAATGTCATTTAATACATTTCTCTCTGACTTCTCTCTTCTTTGCTTTCTTTCACTAGAATTTACATTGTACTGCTGAGCATTCGACTTCTCTTTTCTGTTCCTATTGAAGCATTTTTGAAGCCGTCGAAAGATCTCTTTMTCCGTCGAATCATCCTTCCGTGTAAACAGGTAAGCTCTTTTTCCTTAAATCTCTTATTTTTATTTCTTTAATTAGACTACCCATCGAAAGAGTGATGCCCTTTAAGATGGGTGTTGGGGGGTGTGATTAAACCTAAACCAACATCAAAACCAAGGAATTGTACCACCAGTATTTGGTATTATTCGACGTTCTTGCCTCATGCAGATTACAGATCTCAATATGGCAAGAACGAAGCAAACACGCCGACTAGCCTCCGGTGAAAACATTACAATTGAGGTCCCAACACCAGAACTGGTACCCTGCGAGGAAGGCAAGTCTATGCCTCCTCCCGAGACATCGAATTGTTCTYGTTCCTCTGAGGATCTGGAAGATGACGATGATGCAGTGGTTGGCCCAACCGGATGAGCCATTTCTTCTACCTCAAGTGAAGAAGACAAGGAAGTGGAAAAAGACGTGGGGACGTCAAAAGGGAACGATGATGACTCTTCGTCGTATGGTGATGAATCGTCCAGTGATGGCTCCAATGACGAGTCATCCAAAAGTAGTAGTAGTTCATCACAAGGAGAAGAACTACCAACACCCCCCGAGAAACAACCTTCAAAGAAGGTAGAATTCTACGTGCCGAAAGGTAAAGAGGCACCTGATAATGTGAGAATTTCTTCCACAGTTCATGACAAGTTAACATGGCTGGCTACCACCCTTCGTC
>SNQN01004325.1:2606-19295 GCA_008642245.1 Bassia scoparia
ATTTCTGTAAAGAGGGCACAATGTATATGCTCACAGTTGTGTATGGTTTTGGAGTTGCTATCTGGAGTGAGCTTCCCGCTCTCTAACCATCTAGCGGTAAGTGGGGAATCATAATTCGATGCAGTGAGTAGTCAGATGGATTCAAGATAAGACGATTCATGGGTGATCGACAGTATGGGCAGTATTATCATCACATGGTGAAAGAGAATAGACGAATGACAAGAAAAATTAGCAATTGTTCCGGTAAACTTTACTATCGCAATAATCTTATTATATAACGCCTTCATATATATAGAGCACAGGCTCAGATTTATTAATTATGAATAATCAAGTAATGAGACAAATATTGGAATATGTCTAAGTTTCTGGATATAGTGCCATATTTTTTGATGTTAGTTCGTTTTCTCTCACAAACACTTTTGTCTTTGTGGCAAAGTGAGTTTGATTCGTTGTGGTTGATGAACATAGAGAATGGCACTGACTGTGCTATCAAATACGAAGAAACGAATTATGTAGAATAATCATGCAGAATTTTTATTAATCACGAGACCAATAATATTGTATTAAGCATTGCCCTCTCGAGGGAAATAGATCCGATTTATTCGATAGAAAAACGGATTTGGCAAAATTTTAAAAGTACAGCAAGGGAATATTCTCATGAGAGTTCCAACACTCGAATGTTTAAATTTGTCAACTATTTACCAATAGAAATGAAATGCTGGCGGTCAAAGATATCCTACTATTCTCACAGAAATTTTAGCTATATTGGACATTCATAATTGTCAATCCAAAGCTTAGAAAGATAACCATAATATTGACCTTGGCAAGCGCTGCTTATACAAAACAACAAGTTACGCATACGTGTTTTTACATGAGGATTTCTCGCACTTTTCAGACGTTTACCGTATCATAGCTGAAACTCATATGTGAGGCTCTACACTAACGGATGGAATCGATCATAAGTCATCATAAAGCTCTGTCAGGTGCTTGAGAGTGAGTGATGATATAGTTGGGAGAAGGTAAGGTTATAAATGCCCCATTCGCACGTCTATTCCTCCAATGTCTCCAATAGTCATTCGTATCGAATCCTAGCATGTGATAGCCATCGACCGACATGAAGAGTCAGTAGGGCTGAAGTGGAGTTCAGTTATTGCTGCTAGAGGATTGTGGTATATCCCATTAACTAGTGTTTTATCACTAGATTATTAACATGGATACAAATATACCGCTTGGTAAATTCAGTGGTATCATCACACATCCATATATTCACTTAGTAACACGGATTTGGTGAAAATGGAGTATAATACCTGAGATAGTTTCACGTCTATTCCAGCATTAATTATTGCAGTGCAATAGGCAAAACAGCGAAAGATTGCTTCAAAAAAAGTATGATATTCAAGAGTGAAGGTGACTTATTGAACAAATTAAACTGAAGCAACGAACATAATAACGAGTTGTTAGGATTATATTAACGTCGTGAATTATTATAGCTGTACTATCATAGAAGACCAAACAAAATGGCCTTCGCAACAAACTGCGAGTCGACTCAGCAGCCATCGGAACTCATAATCTTATCACACCACTTGTATGAGTACTCAACCGTTGAGTGCTGTCATAGTTTATTCGACGCCTAGTTGGTGACATGAATGCAGGCGAGCCAGAGAACTCGGTCTGCCCTAAACTTTGTAAAGGGAGAAATCATATACAGAGGTTATCTGATTTGGATATGCTCTCATGTTTGTTTGTTTTGTGACCAGATTTGCACACATGCGGAATACGGTAAACCTACGAGAACGATTCAGGTCTTCCCAAGGACGGCGGATCTTATATCCGTGTGTTGTTAGTCATCTGTAGTGAGACGACACACCCAACGAGGGATTACTTGGTGACTGAATAGACACCATCAATAGTGTGAGGGAAGTATCGTAATACGAAATGCTATGTTGATGTGCACGAGAATGACGACGCGAACACTACTTTGAATACGTCATAGTGTCCCGATCACATACTTATTGTGAGAATATTATTGGCCTGTCCCTGGTCCCCGCTAAATTAGCAATATACTCCGTAATAGTCGCTATGAAACGACGGGCCGGGATTGATCGTCACGTCTGCGTTGAAACTAGACCAGCTGCTAACCAAGCACCTACAGCGCCTCGTAGACGACACTCCTGGTGTGAATTTAATCCTCGCTCCATCAACCCTAACCCACGAGATGGCGAGCCATTCTCAAGTTTTACATTTTGCAACCTATAAACCGTCGCCATGCCGTACCATCTAGAGAGGATCACACCTACGGTAATTCATGGATTTCAGCCACACTCCCTTACAAAGAACTAACAATCCGAGCTCCCCACCACTAACCATGCGCAACAAATTCACCAAGTCAACAACAAAAACGATTAGACAATGCTCTATATATGTAATAATTGGGGAAAAGAAGCTCCAAAAGTGAGTTCCGACCAATGTCATGAAATTGGAACACTCGGGAGAAGCGTAAATCTTGATATTCGACCGTAACACAGACACGGTGATCTTGCGAGTCACATAAAAAGACCCCTATTAAAAGCTTCCATTAAGCGCAACAGAAACACAGAACACGAGCCGGAATTATGCAACATATTTGCATTTACCGTAAAAATGGTCGACCACCATACCTAAAAACATAGAAGAGAATTATCTTGTATCGCAGGGATCCCTCATTGGTAGGTATGTCTGTCTGGATTGTCTCATTCGAAGGTAGACGGCCAAGTATGCCACCGGGAGTAGGGCTTGAGCTACCGCCTCGGTTTTGGTATCCGTGGTTCCGAAAGGAGAGAGAAAGTGGATGAGGCACAGAGATACAGCGCTTTGTTAGTGGATATCGACCGACCATGACAATTAATGTGTCGGATTGGTGGTTTCTTGTGCGAGCTGATTGTTTCCAGTAAATTGAAATCGAGACAGTGACCCGCGTAATGAAGGTAGTGGCATGTAGGTCGAAGGTTAGGCTGTGCTACAGGGAATGCGGGTGGTTGGTCTATAGTAGTGGGTTATGAAGAAGGTTAGCTACGAAGAAGTGAGGGTGGCAGCGGCGGGTTTGTGAGTAATGTAGGAGGAGCGAAGACTGAGGGACGAGTAGGGTGTGAAGGGTGAGCTCGTGAAGTTTGTGCAAAATTTTGGAAAGGAGAGCATGGGATGATGAGGGTGTTGCAGTTAGTCTTAATTGTATTCGTGGGACTTCGTACCGAAGCAATTGCATGCATAATCTGAGGAACAATGATTGCAGAGAGAAGGGTCAGTAGTTCATGTGGTGTTTCTCGGTCATTCGCGGAAATGATTCGTAGATTGTTGCGCCTAAAAAAGGGTGGTAGGTTTCCCATATCTCAAGGTGTGTTAATGTTACCAATGAAGCGTCTTACAAATTATAGACTTATTCAGATCATGAAATAGAAATTAAATAAAAAGAACATATACGTGACACACGAAAAATATGGTTGAACGAAACTGCGACATTTCTTTAATTAATCAAATATCTAGATAGAGTATTCTTTTATAACTACCCTAGGTTATTATCATTTAGGAAGCAAAGATTGGGCAAGTTCGGGAGATTTATAGGTCCATGGATTAGCACAGTTCAGTAACGAGGTCAGGGAGATTAATATGACGAAGAAAAACGGTATCAGTTTAATTAAAGTTTGGGACATTAGAAGAAATTTGTCTAGCATATAATCAAAATGACTTAAGAAGCCAACGCGCATAAGAGCAGTATGATTACGGTTTGCATCGAACTTATTTCTGGTGAAATTATAAATGTAAAATGTAGAATATAAGAAATATAGCCGTATAGAAGTTTAACAGTCATAAACTTTTCTTTAGAGAAGAAGCCTATGGAAAATCAGTTATTTTCGGAGGTGACTTTAAGTAAGTACGTTAGCAAAACATCTAATTTACATGTTCTTACTATCAACTATTCGAGCTCCATCCACTCCAAAAGCCATAACTCACAGCTCCAAACATGCAGTATAGTAGATCCGAGTCTAGAGTTGCTATCCAAGCCATCACACCTCATTTCATATATGAGTTTTAATATAGCCACTCACGTATGTCTTACTCGAGCAAGAAAATAGCAGACGACTCTATTTCGAGCAGATTATTTTGAGATATTGAAATTGCAGCTCCATTATTTAATCGTAAATCATTGCACAGACCTTGCATTCACAGGAAGACGCACAGACAGACTATTGGGACAAAGTATATCCTCATAGTGAAGATGTAAGGTAAAGATCAAATTTAATAGCAGTGGTGTTTATCGCAAGTAGTATTATACACCCACGCGACGAAACAGCAAAGCGGTGCGACGTATGGTAACAACTTAAGCCTCTAACAAAAAAGCTAGACATTAAGACTGAGGACCATAAAATTGTGAAAATGATAAAGAATCAAAATAATCAATTTAATCATTATTTCTAGTTTTAAAAATAGTTTTCCAAAACAAACTTTTAAAACAGGATAAAATTGCGAAGACAGCAAGACTACAACTGTTTACCACAACGTTATTGGCCGCTTCTGTTATATAACTTACACAAAACCAATAAAGCAAAAGAAACGTCTTTGGCTAAAAGAACCTCGAATTGGGGCTTCATGGGTTAGGGCGCGGAAAGATAGCCGACACACATCAAGAACAAAACCACTTGCCTGAAATCTTACTGCCAGTGGTGTTGGAGAAAGATGTGGCATGGTGAAGTCAAATTTGTGGAGGAGTGTGAGGGTTTTATGTTGGAGACTAAAAAAAGAGAAGAGAATGAAGTGTGTGTCTCTTGAGTCTTGACGGAGGTGTCCAACACTCTATCGGAGGTAAGTCGGGCGGTCTCGGCACTGGTTAAACCTGAATGATATGAATTTTCGCACTGAATTATAGCGAGCTGAGTTGGATTGTTGAATAAGCCCAAGAAGACACATCTAGAAATTAGAAACTGACGCTTAAGACAGCGTTCACATGTACTTTTCCCCTTTCACTATTCGAGGCTGTGAATCGTGTCTATAAGCATTAATTCCTGTCCTCTTGATCTGGCGTGCTGCTTCTACTGACCTCTGGGCCTATGAGGCTTCGCACTCCGGAAAACGATCACACGTTTCAAGTATTAGCGCACCGCGCTTTTTTTGACTCTTTGTGTAAGATTGGTGACTTTCTGAGAGCGGACAACCATATTCCTATGCCTATAACCAAGTCTTCAAACCGGCACACTAGCCAAAGACATTTCTAAGATTGTAGCTTTATCGCAATATGAAAGTCGAGACTTGCAATAGAACCAATTTTCAACTGATTTCCTTCACCATGAAGCGAATTCCTAGAATTACAAAAACGACAAAAGGTCGCACCACGAAGGGGAGGTGATAACACCGCATGATAGTCTCCACCAACAGGGGGCCCAAGAAAGGGCGGTGAAAGGCGGTCGGCTGGCTGGGGCTAGAGCGCAGCTCTCCAGAGAAAATGCGCAAAAGCAACGTAAAGCAGGATATGGACTATACGACCAAAACTTCTCGCCTAAGGTCAGTTTGACACAGCACACTTATCTCATCCGAAGGTTGGCTGTAGTAGAAACTTGGTCCATGTATAATAAGGTTTTGTGATAGAGCCAGATATGGTTAATTAGAAGAGGGTGGTTGGCTCTGGGGAGTCGTGGTGTGATCTGTCTGCTCTTGTGGTTGTAAAGGAGTTAAGAGACGACACGGATAGGAGATATTGGATCTATTCTCTGTTGAAGAGATAGTTTTAGGGTTTGGAGAATTGGAATATGTACTGTGTATATATTAATTAAATGGTGACGCTGGTTTATGATTGCTAAGGTTTATAGATCACGAGGAGGGTTGTGATAGTACACGGAGATCATTAGTCAAGGGTTGATTGAAAGATACGAGAGTTGCGACAGTTAGGATAAAGTATGGTGAAGTATGCAAAAGTGAGGATTAGTGGAAGGGAGAGTTTGATTAGTGAGTATATGCGTCTTCATAATAAAGCATTATGTGGGAGCATGATCGTGTAGTGTAAAAACGCCTTATGCAGAGAAATTAATTTTCCGGTGGAAGATGAGTAAGTATGAAGGTTGAAGATAGAACGTAGTAGTAGCAGAGAGGAGTGGAAGCTGAAATATACCGCGGGTGAAAAATAGTAAATTCAGGGCCTAGCCTATAACTAGGTAAGGGATCTATAGGAAGGTTAAGCGAACTCTTTGGTAACATATATCCCTTTTTGTACAGTGCTGAAATAGTTAGCTCGAATGAGATGTTGTTTATTACGTAATAAACTTGATAAAGCTCCTTCTATTTTTTGTTTTGGATTATAATGATGAGGTTTGAGGAGATGTTTTATAACTGTATTTTAATAAGAAATGATAGTAGGTTATGTAGAAAAAGGCTTCTTTTAGATCTTGTTAGAATCTCTCGAGAAACTATTTTTTCTATATCTGGTATTTAAAAAGGTTTGGTTTGGATGATCAAAAAACCCAGTTGTTAAAATGATGGATGCTAAAGAACATATTATTTTGAACAATATGGGATTAGATCAAGTGTAACATATAAAAGATAATACATGTTAAAGTTAGAGAGGTTATGACTAACGCGTGGGACTAAGGAATTTATATGAGATAAAGTGTAATTGATAAAAAAACTTATCAAGAATATAAGGGATATATAAGTTGGGAGGAAATTGAAAAGTAAGAATTTATGGAGGGAAAAATTATGTTAGTGAGGCCGATTAGGAGGTCTTATAAAGGTAGGTAGATAAATAAATTTGCCTTAAAATATTTTCATGTCTAAATTTCGCATCGAATTCATCTTTATGTATAATCATTGTCAAGTTTTTATCTCATAGACCTGAATCAAGTAACATATTCTATCTCTGCCCTTGGCTAATTGTCAGGGAGAGCACTCACATATGATTTTAGAAAAATTGTGTTAATTATCTATGGCTAGACTAGTGTGTAAGAATACAAATAGTTAGTTGTTAATGGCAGCCTGGTTTGGTAATTTGGTTATTTTAAGTCTCTCCTATAAAAACAAAAACAACTCTAGTAGATTTCGAACCTAGAGCCGTAAGTACTGTCGGGAATCACAACTAGATATTAGTGTATAGATCGAGGGACTTGTCACATTATTCAATTTTTGCTGCAACTAATTAAATGCACCGGGTCAAAAATAAATTAAGCGGTTTAGAAAAATGGATATTAGTAATAACATATAATTAGGGTTCGGTGAACTTTATGTTATATGATTAGTATAGGAAGTGAAGTTGTGGATGTTGAGAAGTCACTAAGATTACCTTTTGTGTTGTAACTGTCATATTTAACATTAATATTGATTTGCTCCACATGTGGTCGCTGAAGTTCGAACTAAAATGCACACTACAGTTTTGGATCTTTAGCATGTGTTGCTACATAGTGCTAAAATTAAATTGATGAGTGTGTAAAGGTTAGGATTGATTTGAGTGAGATGAAGGAGTACGCCTGAAATAAACTAAAAAGTCAGGGCGAAATGAAATTCGACTATGGGCATAAACCAGAAAAATTGTAGAAAGCATTAAGAAACATTCGGAAAAAATTAGTGTCCTGCACACAAATAGTGGGATTTAAATTAGTTTGAGCGAAGCGTTACTCGAGATCAGTTAAATGACCCTCTGAAATGTATGAGGAGAGAAATTGTAGGGACAGATTGGTTTACCGGTCCATAACAGTATTAATTATTTGTTGTTACAAAAGTTGGGTGATTGCATCAGAACTAGAATGTGTTGCACAAGGTCACCTTGACAGGGGATTGATGTTATATGGATGCAGAAGGACTAGGTTGTAATTAAAATAGTATTAGAGGGAAACTAAACTTTAAGTTTGAATGGCTCTGGCAGTAGACATGGATAGACTCGCAAGGGGGGCAAAAACCTAGAATATTTGTTAGGAAACAGAACAGACGTTTATGTATTTTAGAGTTATCAAATGCGTCATTCGAGGAGTAATACTTTGTATAGTTTTAAGATGACGATTGTTGTGTGATGATGGATCAGTTGGAAGAAATCAAGAGGGCGTGTGAGATTTGTAGAATTTATTAGCATGATTAGTGCATATAGGTATCGCATGAGATAAAACTGAGAATGAAAGGGTGATACTTTAAATTATGGGCTATGTGCTAGAGTTAATAATTTTGAGATAGGAATTTTAGAAAAGAATAGTGGGTTGTGTCATTAATGAGGGAAGGTATAACGGATTTTGGCTAGTTTAGATTTACCCAGACTACCATTGCTTTTACGTGCTCTATCGAGGACCATCACTTGAGGAAAAACGCTAGCTCAGATTAGAAAAATTTTTAGTAACGTGCAAGATAAATTGTCGCTACTTTGTTATGTTCCAAGTAGATTATTATTATAGATTATTTGGTCTTCTAAATTAGTTTTTTCAATTCTATATTGATTCAAACGGTTTTAAATTGTTTAAGCTCTAACTATGAGCTGATTATATTTGTTTAAATTTGATTGTGTTTAGTATTATACTATCCCACTGCAATGAAGAAAGATATGTTGACTCAGAGAGCGATTAAAAGGAATGTTTGCGCCGAATTTTTTTTTCTCTAATAACTCTATATAGCGATCTTTAGTTCGGAACATGAGCACATCAATATGATTAAAATTTTTAAAGACGTATTGTGATTGGATGGGTTCTTTTTTGATGGTCTGCAAGGGAGTTGAACTTATTTCAATATATGGGATCATTGTTTGTTAGATACCACTCCACTATGGAGAGGAATTGAGTAGTAGTTGATAGTATTGGTTATGAGTGAACATATCAGAAATAAATGTAATGTCTGTGATTGTGAGGTTAGATGGTGTTGACCGATTGAATTATGATTAAACATACGAGATTTCTGGCTGTTGAGGGAAAGGGTTAATTTTATGAACATAAATTTATTAGTGGGAAAATTATGGCGAGGGAATAATGTGTGGGAAGTAGAAAATAATAGGGACATGAAAGGATATTAAGGGGACACATGTTATAAAGGATTACACAATATCTTTTGGAGTTGTCACATCAAAAAAATATCAATGATGAGTTTAATTTAGGAGTGAAAACTTTATGACGTTGACTCTTTTGCGCTAATCAGACTTCTTGAAAGCTATCGAGAATAGAGAAGGGTTAGAGGTTGCTTACTAGTGGTATACCATCTTCTTATATACGTTCTTTGATCTCAAAAAATGAATTGTTAAAATAGTTATTACTCATTCGGGCAATTTTGAGAGAGATTCCATTTCAGTGCACACAACTTACGATATCAAAGGTAGTAAGAGAGAGTAAATTCGAAAAAAGTCGTGTAATTTTTTCATATAGAGGTTTAAAAGAACGTATGCTATGCAGTAGTGATGTGATAAGTGGTTGGTTTATAATAAGTAGATAGTGAAAGTATCAATCGAATTAGCATCATAGTTAGATGTATATTGGGTGTCGTGATATGTAATAAAGCTGACTAGAGAGATTTAATGGTGGCACACTTATCATGGAAGAGGAGGGAAATTCCAGGAGAGATGAAAGGTATACGCATAGCATATCAACTTATCAGGTGGTCTAGGCATGCATATTAAGCTTATATTGATTAAGGAACAGGACTCAGGAGAGTACATACTAGTGCACTTCATTGTTATATGGTTGTAGATCTGTATAATGTGGGAAATTACAAATGAGTGTTCAACTGTGGTGCTTGTGTTCAGAATTGGTAGGTATTATATGCTTGTATTAATGTAGCGTCTATAAAGGAGGGTATTCTTTCATAATTGGATTTCAGTTATATACACATTATTTGTTATCAATTGGTTTTCTAGGTCTATCACTACTTTGTAGTCGCTTATTAACATCAGTAGGATAACTTGCTTCTAGGTGCGTTGGTGATCTGAAATGTGGATAGGTAGAAAGATTTTATTTATCAATAAATTTGTTCTGCGCGATGATGGTGTCTTGGTTAGACATGCGGTACTATACCATTCTAGTCAGATTCCGTATTTAATGACGGCGGGAGTTAGTGGTTATGTTCGACATGAGTAACTAGGGGTAGTGTGTGAGAGAATTGCTGTATGAATTCCAAACGAAATTCAAGGGTATAACAAATGGGTGTAGGGGTAATGTTAGGAAATTAGTGACTGCTATAATTATCGACACAGTTTGAGACGCCATATAAAAATAGAGATTCTAGCACTTTGGTGCTCGAAAAGTGCGTAGTACTCAGGTATAGCGTATGTAGTACGAGGTGTATCTTAGGCTTGTGTAGTACGGAGTTGCGAATACTCCTCGTTCGGCTAATTGGTTGCATTAGCTATCGTTTTATAATGGTGCTATAGAATCGCGGAGTGTGCCGTGGAGCTATCGAAGACTGCAATGTGGTATAAGACCATGTCACGAGATTAAGCTAACGCATATAGACCTATAGAGATAAAGTATACTTTAAATTCATAATATTTAATTTATTCGTTATTAACGATTAATATAAGTACTCAATTTACAATAATTTATTACTTTCATTATTGACTTCACAGCTTTGTATTTAACAAAAAATTTGTTAATTATTTATATTACATTCATTTTTGTTTGAAAATTTATTATTATTTGTGGAGTATAGAGAGAAAGCAATGGGATCAACACAAACAAAGGGATATATGGTCTTCTGTCTTACACTAGTATTTCTGATTAGTTTTTTGGAATCACAAGAATTAGATTGTATATGTACTTTATTTCTATCTAAATTATATAAATATTTTAAGTAATTAGAATGCAGAACAAAATACATGTAGAAATCAGTCTTTAAATTAGGTTCGTATATCTAAAATGATACATTCGAAATAATTTTATATTGCTTGTATTGCTCTACTTTATATTTTTATACTATTACGTTCTAACAATATGATGAATCTAGCGAACTACATGTAATGTCTAAGAGTTCGTTCTCAGGTTGAGATATTCGAAGTTGCCAAGGCAATTGATAGAGGTTTTTGAACTCAAAATCAGGCGTTGAAGTCTTGATCATAGGGTTCTGGCTCTAAAGGGTTTTTTTTCATGAGGCGTTGCGTAAATCTTCAATAATTCATGTAGCAAGATAAGAGTATAAATCTTCGTGAGAGGATAAAAACGTACCAAGATCACTTAGAATTAGAGTCAGATAAAACATGGCTCGCAGTAAAGCTCGTCAAGTACTTGTATATGATTTTAGAATGTTCGCTACCACGAAATCAAGATAATTATAAGTCAACTTATATCTAAGAGACCATCCGTGAAATAAATAAATGATGCAAACCATATGGCACAAACTAGTAGGTAAAATGAGTAGAACTAATATCATCTAATGTGAACTTTGATTGTTAAAACAGTAATTTACGAGGCAAGATACTCCCTCATTGTGTTGCAAGGGAGCCTCAGATTTTGTGCACAATTCTATGTAATTTCGAAAGGAGGAAAGATTTCAAACATGAAATCGGTCTTCTCGTCCAGCTCCAACTATTTCTATCTTCGAAGCCAAATTTTGAATCAGGCAAAATAAGTTTTCAATTTCTCCTCCTCCAGTAGTCTGAAGAGTTTTTCCCTTAAATAAATACTTATCATTTTTCATTGTTTGTTTGAGTTATTGTTTGAGTTCAACACTTTACACTTCATGTTTTAATCATTATGGATCGTGTGTTTCTTATATGTCCGAGTGATTCGTGGCAAAGACAACGCCTAACTCAATACCATTCAGTGAAGGAGTGCAGATTTCGAGTTTAGTAGTGCAATCTATACAAGTCTCTAAATATTGTTACTTGTTATCACAAGTTGCCTAATTCATTGTAATTTACAATCCAAGTCCTGGGAGATTTTCATGGCATCAATTGTATAATATAACTAACACCTTTTTTTTTTTTATGATAGTCAACCTAATATAATGATCTAATGGAAATGTGTGTAGGTGTGGCGTTGGCAGAGTGCAAATTGTATAGTACAACCGATTGTACTAACTATGTCCTAATTATATGACTGTTAACCGGACCATCTAACTAAAATTTAAGCTTACGGTTGAGGCTCAGGAAGTATAATATATATTCTATCACCCCCCCTCCTATGATACGGTTCCTCTAAGTTTGAAATTGGATCAGACTATGTCCCTCATACTGGTGCAAAATTAAATTCCCCTTAGAAGGGAAGGGAGGGGACAAAATCGCAACACGTGACCTTTGTGTCACGCTGGTTCTGATACCATGTTCAGCTTATGGTTGAGGTGGTCCGGTTAACAACAACCACACTTATGCTGTTGTTTGTCGGAAAAAATAAAAATTTGGTACCACATGCATTACTCGTTGTATAGAGAACAACCTGAGTGTTTGGATTCATTGGGTTGGTTGACAATTTCTCATTCAAGAGTTCGTGTTATTAGGATATATCCCATCGTTCACTCTATCGCTCATTCTAACAAAAGGCGTAGGACTCTCAAGTTGTTTCGCATTATATTTACACATCGCATATAAGTTAATATAGTTTTAATTTCTTAATGTTCTTAATATTAGTTTGGTTAATGTTATTCGAATGTAGTGTATCACACCATATTTTAATTTGTTCTATTAATTATATAATAGGCGTTAATTGTAGCATTTTTAGAGGGTGGCAATAGCATAGACATTCGTTGTTTACAGTGCAGGCACTCCTTATACGTGACACGTTACATCTAGAGGCGATAGAAACCCTATTTAGTGGGAGTTTAAACATCTGTTAAAACAGGCTGGCAATGTTATTAGGTTTCTTGCTAAGTGAGATGAAGGGAGAGTAATTCAAATTCATACAAAAAATTGAAAGTCTTATATTCTATAGTGTTTGATGTTAATATAATTCCGAAAACAGAGACAATATGTTAAGGGCATAGGGTACTTTAAGAATTCATTGTGAAGGGTCAGGTTGTTGGAATTTTTTGTCAAGTGAGAGCCTTATAATGAATAGGTGAATACTCTTTAAGTAGACTAGAATGCTTCTCTTATTGGTGAAATAGAGTGCTACTACGACAAGAGATTTCCCGTACAGACGATTATTAGGTTACTGATATCACACGGTATAGTTATCACGGTTGTTCATCGAAGCGCGGAGATTGCTCTTACATAGTTCTAAGTACTAAAGTTCTCCCATGCATCTTACATCGTTTTTGATAATACACCGGATTATTTGTTGGCTAGGTTTTGCGTGCTGAATGAAACTATTTATTGCTGATACATTTTAGGTCCAACATATTGGGTGCTTTATAAGAATTAATGGGTTATGAATAATAGATATGTTATGCAGAAGCTAACCTTCTCTCTTACAATTTTGTGTAATTTTCAGGATTTAGTACAATATATTTCTTGAAGGCTTTTTGTAGAGTGCTATTGTACAAGTAAATAGTGTTTGAGGGAAAGTCTCAACTTACTCATAAATAATCTCCATCCGAAGAGGTCGTTAAACAAATGTATTTTATTAAGTTTAGACTATTGGCGATTAACGAATACTATTATCGGTGTAATATACATGCTAGGGCGCATTGTCAATTGGTAACTAATGTGGTTGACGGTACATTGATCAATGTAATTGTAGAGATGTTGATGTGTTAGATATTGGGCATCAGCAGTAAATAGGCTGAAATATTGGTAGCTTAAACAAACGATTGTAATGTGTATAATGGTTAGTTGTCTTTGTGCAGACAAGTAAGTACGTTCTAGCAAACAAAAGGGGTCTGTTACGATCTATGTAAGGAAATGCATACATATGAGGCTATTTATTAACGTTTTTTAGAGTGATGCTTAACTATCAGGAGGAATGCAATAAACTCCTAGGTGAATATTTAATATGCGAGGTGTAAGTGATTTTAGATGGACGCAAAGAAGAACAAATGTGAATCAAGAGAAGAGAAGAGAAATGAAACACACACACGCTCTCGCTCACGACACTTCATCACACATGTGAAATTTCTATATATTGGATAAGGTTGCATGAAATGAAAACAAAGGAACGAATGTGCTGTGAGATATTAGTACTAAGTATGTGACACGCACACTCCACTCTCTATCTCTCACTCACTAAAGGGGCACTTTGAGTTTCAGGGTGGAAAATTGGCACAGAAGGAGACTATAAAGCTGATCGATAGAAGGCGAGTGTATATACACAATCCATACACTGGTCAGCAGAGAAGGCCTAAACTCAAACGCTTGTAAGCCAAAGCGCATGCCAATAGAAGCAATACACAATGATACTGTAGAGCGCAGAGAGCTCGAGGCGAAAAAAAGAGTTGATGTAGAGATGAAAGCACTTAAGGAATCAAGCGAGAAGAACAAGGATCAAGATAATTTAACATCAAGTGTTCGATACAGAAGATATACCATTGATGAGATTGAAACTGCTACTGAATTTTTCAACGAATCGCGTAAGATCGGAGAAGGAGGTTATGGCCCTGTATTTAGATGTTACCTAGATCACACATTAGTAGCTGTTAAGGTGTTGCGTCCTGATGCTGCTCAAGGGAGGTCTCAATTTCAGCAAGAGGTTGATTATTTTCGATCGTTATTTTTGTTTTAAACAAGAAATGGTTACGGTTTAAAATAAGACTGTAACCATTTCTTAACTTTAACRATCGTTTTTTTAATAGTTGTCTTACTATATAAGATTGTCTTKTACAAGCTTATTGTACAAGTTCTCAAAATTGATATATTGTTTTTCATAACAATTTTGGATAGGTTGAAGTCCTAAGTTGCATTCGACATCCTAACATGGTACTTCTATTGGGAGCATGTCCGGAGTACGGTTGTCTAGTATATGAATACATGCACAACGGAAGTCTGGAGGATCGCCTATTTTGTCGAGGCGGAACTCCACCACTCCCTTGGCAACATAGGTTCCGCATTGCAGCAGAGATCGCAACAGGGCTCCTATTCTTGCACCAGACCAAGCCCGAGCCCTTGGTACATCGAGACTTAAAGCCAGGAAACATACTTTTAGACCGCAACTTAGTTGCCAAGATTAGTGATGTTGGGTTAGCCAGACTAGTCCCTCCAACAGTTGCTGATGAGGTAACCCAATATAGGATGACCTCTACTGCCGGTACCTTTTGCTATATAGACCCRGAATATCAACAAACTGGTACGTTTCAATTGAATAGTCATTGAATCGACTCGTGTTATCTTGTTATGTATCGTCCTTACTAGTAGTCTAGTATTGGTAACAAAAATGTGTAGCATATTCACATACAATGYTCCGACATGTATTAAATAATGTGTCATGCTAGTTATATTCTTGAGTTAAACAACACCAACCTGACTTTTAAATCACTGTTAGTGTAGCTACCAAGTTTAACGTGATTGATGCTACTTTATTTTTTTTTAACGTAATTGTTGTTACATGATTTTTTTTATATAGGTATGCTTGGTGTGAAATCGGATGTGTACTCCCTTGGTATATTGCTCTTACAATTAATAACCGCAAAATCACCAATGGGTTTAACTCACTTTATAGAGAGATCAATTGAGAAGGGAAATTTTCAGGAATACTTAGATCCAACAGTTGATGATTGGCCTGTTGAGGAAGCTTTAAGGTTTGCCAAATTAGCACTTCAATGTGCCGAGTTAAGAAGGAGAGATCGGCCCGATCTTGGGACAGTGTTGTTGCCTGAGCTTTGTAGGCTGAGAAATATTGCAGAGGAGAGCTTAGACGCTATGCTCTTTGGCGGTGGATACGATGCGTCYCACCGTCGTAAACCTTCCAACAGTCAAGTCTCTCTTGGGCAGGTAATTTTTCTACGAAACTCGAAGCTCATAACTTGCATGTTGATTTCTTYCACTTCAATTTGTGCATCGAATTAAGGATACAAARTCTTTGCACATTATATCTGAGAAATAATTAACCTCGCACAATCAAATTGTACTCGATTTTAACACYATATGGTTAATTTTGCAGGATGCACTTAGTGGTCCACCTTCTAGCTCAACTTTTGGTGGAGACTAGTTATGAAAACATATGGTGATATAATTTACAATTTAGAATGTTGCACACAAAATTTTGGAAAAAGTGATGTTAGTCTAGGAATTTTGAGCAACAATATGATAGAAGCCAAGAAAGCAAACAACAAAAGATTATGACAATGTCATAGTTTATGTATGTAAAGAATGTGAATTATTTTTTCCACATACTTTTAATTTTTGTAAATTATTATTGACATATGTTKACTCTTTTAATGATAAATACATTACTTGAAATGCATATTCATTTGATTTGTTACAAGATTCAAGATTTTTTCATTGACTCGACAATTCATAAAAAAAGGAGAGAGATTACAAAACATTGTAGAATATAGAAATAAAAAATCGAGAAGGGAAGCCCTAACAATAATGAAATTGTCCCTCATTTTCATGGACGAAATCGTGAATACTTCCATACACAAAAAGGGAAATAGTTCGAAATCAAGGGATCTCGTTAGCAATGGCTTTGAGATGGAAAAAAGAAAAGCAAAAGAAGTCTGGATAAAAACTACAAGTAGTTTTTAAGACGTTCCATAAAATATAGAAAAATTATGAATATGAATATAATGCAAAAATAATAGAGGTGCTTGTATTTCTTGGCTAACTGCTACACAGGGTAACCTCAAATGAAGTAAAATTATTTGCATAAATGAGTGAAAATATTTGGCATAAAACACACATAC
>SNQN01004325.1:21971-38967 GCA_008642245.1 Bassia scoparia
CTCGAAAGAACTTAAGGCAGGGATTATGAGCTATAAATGAAACAACATACATTAAACGCCAAGCCTTGCTTATGCAAAACCCTATCAGGATACCACAAACTTCGATGAGCCCTCCAAAAAATTAGAGTCTAACTTTCTTAATGTACTGTGTATCACTATGATAGTATACCACCCCATGAAATAAAATTACATGGGACACCATCTATATATCAAAATGAATAAGGGATTCAGTTACCACTATAATATCAACAAAGACACGACGACCATAGAAACCAGCTACTACTAAGTATAGAGCTTTCAATTACTGCATCGTGGCATCATCCGACAATTAATGAATGCTCATGCTAACCCGGTATTATGTGATTGTATCTGCTTCTATAGATTGTATGATTGCATCATGATATTGCCTGATCTGTGATCATACTTACTATAAGCAACACTCAAGATGAGTTATGGCTGCATGCTGCATGATGGAAAAATCTCTAATTAGTCATCAATCATATTACGTTAACATCTTGAATCCCTTATGGTTCGCGCCAATCTTCTACAGATTTGCCTTAGGGGGCAACTCTAAGCTTTTAGCCGGTATCATATCATTCGTGAGGACAGATCTGCAGCTCACCAAATACATTTATCCTTCATCACTGAAGATCATGTCAAGCAGGTTTGCTTAACAGTGCCTGACAAAATGCAGAGTGAATTGCATGACTTTTTGGTGGTGTGTTTGTGTGGTGTGGTCGTGTGGGGATGGGGGGTGGGTGGGGTAATTGACTTATAATAGAATCTTCAAAGACATCACACCAACATACAAGTTAACAGAAATACTCTCCGTTACAAGTCCTTACTAACATTTCGCCATAAAATGAACACTTACAAGGACTGCCAAAGAACAGGGTTCTAAATATAGGCTAGTTGAGCTTAGCAATATCTACCCTCAATTCCCAATTATCATAGACCAGAATATGATTATATGAAACTTAGCACCTTCTCATTTCTTATCTTGAGAAGAAGGTTGATTATTATATTCTCTTTGAAGATCAACTAGACAAGCTTCTGTTGAATAAGAATATGAATAGACACTTTTTTGCAACGGTGGGTCCTAAGGAATCACACTTCGTATCTACCTAGAAGTGTGCAAATGTGCGGAATAAGAGAGCTGTGGATCGTCAAATAATGCAAATGAGCCTAGAATCTTAGCATAAAGATGTGAGAACTAACGTATAATACCTATAATACAACTGTCTTACGTTGATACCGAATCTTTTTGTTTGTTACAAACGAATTATATGGGGAAAGAAATTAGAAAAACATATACAATGAAGAAAAAATTGAATTACAGCAGTCTTAAAGATATAAACCCTCTCCCTACTCGAAGTGCCTCGCACTCCTTCTGCAAGCATTCTAAAGACTTTCACAGTTCCTAGAAAAGCTTGAGCATTCGATACATAGACCAGAGATTAATGAGAAACTGTAGGCACACTTCTCATTTCGTATTCTTGAGAAGAAGGGTTTATTATTATACTGCTTTGAAGACAACTAGACAAGCTCCTGTTGAATAAGAAAGAAATAGACACTTTTGTTGCAAGCGGTAGAGGCCTAAGGAAATCAACTTCGACTACCTAGAAAGTTGCAAAATGGCTGAAAGAGAGCTGCTGATCGCTCAAAGAATGCAAGATGAGCCTAGAATCTAGCATAAAGAGTGAGAACTAGACTKTAAATCCTATAATACAACTGCTTACTAATACCGAATCTTTTTGTTAGTTTGTTACAAACAATTGAAATGGGGAAGAAGAAGAAAAAACTAATACACAAGAAAAAAGTTGACATCTGACAGCATCTTAGAATAAAGAAACCCTCTCCCTACTCAAGTTCCTCCAGTCACCTTCTCAAGCACTCAAAACTGTTCACAGTTCCTAAAAACTAGCATCGGTGTAAATGCTCATTATAACTTTGTTGCACGGAAAAACCCTAGTGTTCAAGTTATTATCCCAGTTTGTCCTTAGGTGGATTTTCCTTTATTTTTGACATCTTCAAAATTAAATTTAAAACCAACAATTAAACAGAATGAAGTTTTAATTATGCAGCTTATCATGCTGAGGAAAAAATATTATAACATAAAATATCCAAATTACTATGCTGAGCACTACATAGAAGTATAGAACTAATGCAACAATATAAACTAGGTCTATATCAATCTTTAAACTCTTAATAAATGCTAAATCGTTAATGTATAGATGCTACCTTGTACATATTTTCCAAAGGGTCAGATGGGGTCAAGGAAGTACTTGACCATACGTAGATCCACAAATTCACGGATTTTAAACACGAGTCATAAGAAACCATATAAAAATTCTATGATATGCCATAACAAAAAATATCTCACCACATAACAATAGAATATATCTCACAACATGCAACAAACCGAAAAACCACTCTAGTTTATGATAACAAAATCCAGGGTCAAAAGCAAACCTTTGGAACAGGAGCAATGTTACGTCGATGCCTAACAGTAAACCCTGTTTTTGAGATCTTTATCGTTATRGGCAGACCATCCTCATGATGATTTCCCTGGAGTTTCACCATATATGAGTTAAACAGGCTAGAAGTAATGCTTTGTTTGGATAGAAGGAAGTAGGAGAAAAGGAAGGGAACGGAAAAGAAGGGGGGCAATTTCTCTTGTTTGGGTAAAAGGTTGGGATAAAGAAGGAGAGGCATTTCTCTTCCTGACTCTGGAGAGATTTAGAAGGAAATTAGAGTTCCTCCTTTCTCCCTCCCCTTTCTTTCCCTTCTTCCTTGCTAACTAAACAAAGTGTAAATTCAAAGCACATACATATAAGATATAAAAAAAATAAGCATATGAACAGAGAGATACCACTTTGATTGGGTAACGAAGTAAATCAATAGCCTCTTCCAGAGTTATTGTCTTCTCATCCTTGATCTGAAAAGGATACATATTAAAGGCATACTGCGAAGTTTCCTACCCATTAAAAATATGACATGCATAAAATTCGATGGGAATAGTCATAAATCAGGGAATTACATACAGAGTTATTTGATTCTTATGTTAAAAAAAAAAATTATAAATGGTGGTCTGACTCTTGGGTAACAGAGCTTCATAACAAAGAAGGTTAATTGTCCTCCATTTGCAAAGAAAACTACCAGAAAACACCAATCACATTAAGTTGTGAATACCACACATTAAATAAAAGCATGCATCCAAACTTGGTATGGATGCAATCATTGAGTTTAAGCATCAAATAAATTTTTGTATCTAAGTAATTTTTCCTTACTTTAATTAGTAGTTTTTTTATTTAGTTTATTATATTGTTGATAAGTCATGTAACCAAATTATTGTAGTTAGTATTGGTGGTTAGAGTTATTCTGTTTTACKGAGAATTAATTGTCATTTTGTATTTTGCAACTTAGGTTAGTTGTCAATTTGTATTTTGCAACAAAAGTCGTTAGGGTCATTAGGAGTCCTACTCTTGTTTCCTAGTTTTTAGGTATTAAGACTTATTAGATATTTTAAAGTCTTGTTTAAGTCAGATCAGTTGGCTAAAGGCTACAAATAAAGCAAAGGCTGAACATTCGGATAGTATTCAATGGTATTGTTTTGAGTTTATGAAACTGGAATCGCTTGAGTSAGAAACTCTTTTATTCTCTTTGCTGCTATTCTTCTTTCCGAGATAGATTGAATAGAACACCGAGATAGCCAACCCCCTAACCAAGGTTTCTCCTTTTGCTACCCTTTATCAATCCTTAAAATTGTGTTACCTATTCACAATAAACCCTTTAGTTTTAGTTTTACATTCAAAATCACTAAATTCTTCATAAATAATGCAACTTATTCTTTCACCTTAYAAAGTTTGTTCAAACCCTTCACACCAAACCACATCAAAACTACTTCAGACCATGGAATTGTCATCAGTAATTCCAACACCGAATAGTTTATCTACAAGGAACTYTACCGGAAAGGTGACAATTTACATATACAATTTAAAACATCCTACAACATGTCAATAAGGCATATAGTTACTTAGTCATGTCAAAAGGTAATAACATAAGCATCACAATAAGCAAAATGGAGCTTATAATCACGTCAGGATGGATTTTAGTGATCAGAGACAAAAAAAGTTGGAAAGTAGGGAAGAAAGTCGGAGATGACAAAAATTCCAGTAGAGCATACTAGCATACTCTCCTCTTGAATAACATAATTACAACTATGAGAATTGAACAGATAAAGAAAAAGCACTCATGCTACTTTCTTTCAGGTAGTCCTTGTTGTACTTGATCTCTATTATAAGCAAAGAGGGGAGAATGTGGTGTCCGCATAAAATAAATACCTTCCCTTGGCTTATATAATGAATTAATGGAGATTATAAATAAATTGAGTTTGTTACCTAAATTAATATTGGAAATGAATGAGAAAAAGTCAAATTAATTAAGTTATTTTGTTTACCATAAAATTGATCAAGATTATTAGTAAGGCAATTAATTTTCTATCCAAAAGAAACTCATGAGTTCAATAAAAGCCAAAACAAATAGTTARTTTGGCAACTCTTGAGTCTTGATAGATTGGTGTCCGAATTTTCAGCATATAATCTTATGCTAATATATTTTGAGATTATAGAGTTTTAATTGAAATATTTTTATAGTTTAATCAATTATAAAACTTTTAAAAATAGACAATTGGATACAAAAATTTTACCTTAAAATCAATTATATCAATTTGTGTTTAAACAATAAACTAAATTTGAACATATAAATTTAATGTTACTGTTAAAGACTGTAAAAAAATGTAAAAAATTCAAATGAACGTAACACATACAAACAAAGCTAGTTGTTGTCATGTCAATTATTTGAACAATAGGCTTTTGCAGAAAATAAAGTTGAAGACTTATGTTAACATTTGAACTTTCTTAGTCAAGTTAGTGTAGGAGCAATAAACATTAATACCAAAGAGATCCATCTCAAATGCTTAAGCATTTTGTCCTAAAAATTTTGAATTTTCTTATTTTTTATTTTATTTTTTTACAAAAGAAAAAGATTCCATTTTGTARGATGTATCGGTGAATATGACATCAAAAATTTTCTAGGTCCCAAAATAGTTATCTATTGGCTGACACAATTATAGTGAACCAATGTAAATGAGGCGAAGTTTATGATTCAAACAACCCAATGTATTAAAAGGCTTAAGGCACACCAAGGTGATCGGACTCCCTAGAGCCTTAGGCACTCCCTAATGCGCCTTGGTGCACCAAATTAAAGTGCCCTAAGAAATAATGGGAAAAGGTCCGAGGAGGGAAAAAAAATGTGCTTCAATGGGCCTTATGGTGCACCTAGCCACAAGTGCCTTGCCTCTTACTTACCCCCTAGCGCCTTTTCAAACACTATAAAATAAAATRGATCTTGCTAACGAGCGCACCGGAGGATTATTTTAGCATTCATTTTATTACCTAAAATAGTCCAAATCTTGAAATACATGCCAAAATCATGCATCAATGTATTAAATGTTTATTTCAATTTAATATTTCCAATGTTAGCTAATTTAACTAGCGCCTTGGAGGCGCTTATTAGCTTTTGCCAAAGAAAATTTATCAACTAGAAAGCATAGTAGTGGCTAAGAAGTACAAAAACCACAAAGAAGTGCGTAACTATTAGAGATAACCAATATAGTTAACACCATGGTATTTGTTACTACTATATTMAGATCATGAAAGAACCCATGCCTATAAGGATAGAAATAGATCGAAAGATTCTCTTTTCATGCATCTCATTAAGGATAATTTCTTCGTTTTTGTCTTAAGTTTTTCATTTATGTTTTTTTCCTAGCTAATTCACAATTAATATCAAGCGCCAAATCTTCTAGAACTAACGATAATTAGAACCCAATATTAGAATATATAGGGGTGAGATCCAAATGAGAAGTAATTTGATATGAAAAGTAATAGATGTGCATTTTTCTTTAACATGAATGTACATAAAATTATCTTTAATTTAAAAGACTTTTTTTGAAAAACAAGTGGGGAATAGAAAGGRATGAGCACATTCTATTAAAAATACATGCACATTTCYTTCAAAAATATGCACATTCAAGGTCTTCTTACCTTCTCATTTAAACACCCTTCTCATTTGATCAAAAGTAAACAAATGAGTGTATTGTATACAAGTGTACATCCCATTCTGAAATCTTTATTGCACATAAAATAATAATATGTAACCGTGAATGTCCCGCGAAAGACAATAAATGAACTAACCTGAGATAAAGATGCTCGTTTGGGTTGATATCCTTTCCTATCTTCACCAAGTTGCACATAAGTTCCATAAGGACCACCCTTCAAAAGGATCTGAAAGATAAATTTAGATAATTCACAATTCACAGACAACCCGAAAAAATGAGAAAGATAGAGAAAACGGTCCKATCTATCGTATGCACAGAATCACAGATCCCAACTTTTTGTTGTACAATACCTTCTCACCAGAAACAGGATGAATACCCAGCAACTTTGGCTCTTCAACAGACAAGCTGTTCTGAGGAGCATCATCATCCTCCTCTTCCCCATACAATGTCTTAGCTATAAACCTAACATCAAGATGTACAACATGTTCTTCAGGAAACCAAAACATGCAGTTGTTTCAGCAAGGTTCTCATCAATAGCTCAAAACACAGTCGGATATTTAAAAAAAAAAAAAAGCAAACAAAATATGAAACTTCAAATTTTAAATCATGAACAAGGAGTTGATAAAAAAAAATCCCAGAAAATGTAATTGACAGTGAATACTGTCATACACATTTTAGCAAACAAGATAATTGGCAACAACAATGTTCACCTTTCAACATAACAGGTGTGACCGCTTGATTGTTGATAAAGGTATTAAAAGTTAAAACATCATGCTACAAAACTCTATTTCATCAAGTAGTATTGTAACTCAAGATATTCACCTCGGATTRGACAATTGTAACAATCCTAAGAAAAGGTTTCATGTTTCACACCAAGTACAGTTATTAGAATTGGTATAACCTCTCTACAATTGTTTGTGAAGAACTAATTACTTAAGTAACATCAGCTCTAAACCCACTCAAGAAAAATTATCAAATACGACCCTTAAACCGGAATGAAGCAATGATAATCTGCCTATAAACAAAGCTTCATTACAAGCAAGCTAAAGAAACCACTTTTCAAAGACATGCCATATAGGACAGCAGAAGAAAATATTCAGCAACTGAATATCAATATAAGCACATAGAAAGATAAATGCATTGTGATTTAGCTGCCTTTGCATGAGCCTCAACTCTGTAGATGCGTTGACAAAGTCTTCCCGAGAGCCAGGGTTTAACACAACATGTCTTGATCTTTTTAAATGTTACCAAATTATATTACCATCCCTCCTTTGAGTAGAATTCACCAGCAGTGAAAARAGCATATGTAACGGGCTACTGAAACCAAAAATTTAGAACTAAAATATAGACTGCGCAAACCAAAAGAAGTTATTAGAGGTGTGAAGACTTACTTGCACTTGGGGTGTTGATCGCAACCTATGAAATACCCTGCACCATATCTGCTCACTTTAAAAATTAGAGTACCCTCCAAGCAACTAGGACATGCTCGGCTTTCTTCAGGAAGCGAGGAGAAAAGGAAGTTTTCATAAGTTCTCTCTAGCATCTTCTCCACTTGATGGATGTGGATCTTGCCAGCGCGCTCACAGTAAGTACTGAACCTACTCCAGTAATCCTTCAGGAGCCCCTTCCATTCAGTCAATCCAGCAGAGACATTGTCAAGCTCAGTTTCCATGTCAGCAGTGAAGCTATAGTCCGTCACTTCATTAAAATAGTGTGAGAGAAAGGCTGAGACCATACGCCCACGGAATTCGGGATATAGAACCCGGCTTTTAGTTGTGACATATTTCCTATCTTGTAAAACTCTAAGAATACTTGCATATGTTGAGGGTCTTCCAATTCCAAGTTCTTCCAATTTCTTCACCAATGATGCCTCAGAGAAGCGAGGTGGAGGCTGAGTATGGTGTTGTTTTGATTCCACATTCCAAAGCCACATAGGATCACCATGTTTAAGATTACCGAGAATCTTGTAAAGTTCATCACGATCAGCAGATTCATTGTCAATGTCTCTGATAGCCTGAGTTTCCATATCTTCGTAAACTGATCTGTACCCAGGAAATTCAACTGCAGTACAAGCAGCACGAAAAGAAATAGACCCAGATTCATTTCCAATATCCAGCTGTACCTGATTAACTCTTGCAGCTTCCATTTGACATGCCATTGTGCGAGCCCAGATCAAAGTGTAAAGCTTTAAGGAATCTTCATCAAGTGCTCCATTAAGCATTGACGGCAGTCTTCGTATATCTGTGGGTCTAATGGCTTCATGTGCCTCTTGGGCATTCTTCACCTTTTTAAAAAATTTCCTTGGACTACTTGCAGCAAACTCCAAACCATAACGCTCTCCTACCAAGGAACATATTTCTTTTGCAGCTTCATCAGATAAATGTAAACCATCAGTCCTCATATATGTTATCAATCCAGCTGCATTACCATCTGCAAACACAATCCCCTCATACAACTTCTGTGCCAGCTTCATTGTATAGGAAGCTGAAAAATTTAACTTATTTGCAGCATCTTGCTGAAGGGTTGATGTTATATAAGGAGTGGGAGGTTTTCTGTTTACTTTGGTTCTCTTAACACCCGTGACGTTGAAATTTGACAAACATACCATCTGCTCAACACTCTTTGCCTCAGTCTCAGAGCCAACTGAAAACTGATTCAACTTTTTAGAATCAAAATGAGTTAAATATGACCGAAGAGAAGACTTGTTTGCAGATGACGTCTTGTTTGAAGAGTTYAAAATAGCTTCGACACTCCAATACTCTTGTGGTTTGAACTCCTCAATTTCTAATTCTCTGTCACATAAAAGAGCCAGAGCAACTGACTGGACTCGTCCGGCAGACTGGCAACCAGGTAGTTTCCTCCATAGCAGAGGGGAAATGTTAAATCCAATTAAATAATCGAGTGCACGGCGAGCAAGATATGCATGGACCAAGTTAACATCAATATCTCTTGGAGCCTGAAGAGCACTTTTTATGGCTGTTTCTGTTATTTCTTGAAAGACGACTCTAGCAATTGTTATATCTTCACGCAAAGCARTTTGTTGCTGTAACATCTCAATGATATGCCAAGCTATAGCCTCTCCTTCTCGATCAGGATCTGATGCAAGAATAAGATTGTCTGCTCTGAAACAGACCAACAAAAGATGAGTAGAACCTCTTGAAATTGAAATAACAAATACTTCCTCTGTTTTATATTTAAATGCAAAGCTTCATATGGAAAAATATCAATTTTATCCTTATTCTATAACTGAAATTTCACCTTTTTTTTTGGGGGGGGAGGGGGGAGGTAGGGGATGATGGAAGGGGAAGTGGTGGTGGTGGCAGGGTACAGGAGGTTGGGATTATGATGGGAGGAAGGTAGTGATGGTGGACGGATAGTATGGCAGCAGGCACAGAAAGGGTGGGGGTGATTAATTTAGTTGCTTAAATTGAAATCTTGTATGCCCCTTCCACTTTCTCTATAAAAAATTTGAGCCATTTGCCTTGGTTGCAATTAAAATGAAACTACAATTAAATAAGAAAATAAAATAAGATAAATTTGCTGCGTGAATAAGAAGAGAGGTAGRGTTTTAAAATAGTATAACTTTCCCATTCAAAGCAATGATGGCATAATGTCAAAGCATACAACGAACTAGTCATAGTATAGCTTAACAAGTCATTGCACAACATAACACTTAATTAAGCACAAATTTCAGGAGAAAACGACAACATACCCACGAATTGCCACCTTCATACTCTTGAGATGAGTCCAGGCAGAGGATGGAACTTCCCAAACCATACTAAAGTCATCATCAGGACGCACAGACCCTGACCTAGCAGCCAAATCCCTAATATGACCATAACTAGGTATAACATCATACATATCACCAAGGTATTTCTGAATAACCTTAGCCTTGGTGAGGGACTCCACCACCAAAACAGATTTTCCTGTGGGAGGATACAATGGCTTTAACTTAATTGACTTGATTCCATTGACAATCAAGGGTTTTGGCTTCTGTGATGTTTTCCTGGTCAGAGCCTCTTTAACAACCTTCTCAGGTTCAGCTACAGCACCTATGACTTTTTCCTCTGAGGTATTTTCTTTGAGGGATTTCTCCTTTTTACTAGACTTTGAGACTTTTTTGAGTTTTTTCTTAGGCAAAGCTTTAGGTGATCCAGATAGGTCAGCCTCTTTTTTTGTGATATCCACAGTTGAGCTACTCTGAGAAATTACAGTGTCAGTCAAACAGATAGGCCAAGCCAACAATTATCTGTCTCAGTCAAGAGGACATAGAWTGCTTACCTCAGCAGTTTGTGGTGACAGACCATTTGGTTTTTTCACTCCTTTAGAACCTTTTGGGGGATCAGCACCAGAAGATGATAGTGTATCAGTGGGCTCTTCTTTCTTCTTTTTGACTCGTGATTTAGGCTTCTTCTTTGTTTCAGTCTTTGACTCTAATTTACCATTAACAGGTTTAGGAACAGAGAGAGACTCTGACGAGTTTTCTTTTTCCCCATCTTTTGCCAGTACTTCAACAGAATTTACAGTATTGACTTTTTTACGTGCAGAAACATGACTATCAGGATTACTCTTCCTTACAACCTGAATAGGAAATGTATTATTTGGATTACCTTCAGCACCCCCTTGAGTGACAAGTGCCTTTACCCGCTTTTGATGTTTATTGGGAATAAAAGGTTTTGGTGTCCTACCACCTTTTCCATCATGYAACAAAGACTTACTGGTGCTTGTATCACTGAAATTAGATCCTGGAATTGCTTTTGTAGAAATCAATCTCTTAGCAATTGCCACATAAGAAGGTTTAATGCTCTTACTTAGTATCCTACAGCTTGATGTAGATGGCAGGCGATGACCTGCAAATCCATGTATTGAAACACAACAAATACTACTTCCCTTTCTTGATTCYTCGACAATTTCTCTGAAACTATTAGACACCAAGTCAAACATAGTTTTTGAATGCTGAGCCATCATCTTAGAAGCCCCTTGAACCTTTCTAAATTGTATCAGTGATCTTTTAGTAAATCTATCACAACCATTGATAGATGTACATGGAAAATAGGTTGCTGCATAGCTCTGCAATGAGCAATAGCGTGTCTGCAACAGATAATTCAACCYAAACAACAAAATCAAGTAATCAGTAGATATCTTAGGAGGACTAAATAACTTATAAATGACAAAGTAAAAAGATTGGTTTATGTAACCCTGCTATAAACGACTCCCTCCGTAACGTAATAACAGCAACGATTTGACATAAAGTAGAGAAGAAAATGTCCAATCGCTGCAGTTGATAGGTTAAGGAGGGAGTAATAACTTATACTCAACCCGTATTATAGTCAATAATACTTTTGTGATGTCCAAAAAGAGTTGTATCATTTCCTAAATCWTGTAAACCATGTAGACAGTCTAGACAGAATTTGGAACAATTGGTGTAGAGAACTAATTAATGAAAGGGTGGAACTCTGGAAGGGACATTATCACAAAAAATACTCTAGTAAAATCATATCAAATCTTTTAATATAACAACTAATTCCACGCTTGGGGATAAGTGAGTGAACGTAAGGCCATATCGTAATAGAATAAAATCACTTTAAGTGAAAAGTTTGAAAAATTACATCMAGAAATAGAAGGTCAGGGAGACAATCAAAMATGTTGAAWCTATACAAATGTCAATTTCGCGCATTCCTTCAACTCTATTAGTAGCATTATCAAATGCAAATGGCAAACAAAGATCCAAGAAGGTAAAGATGACACCAATCCATAAATGAATGAGAAAAATAAACAAGTATAAACACATTATAACACTGAAACAAACAGCTCTCTAATAATCTAATACTATTCACACACAAGAATATCTTATCCATATGACATAGTCATATAGCTCCCCTTTTTCATGAGGATTCATAAATGTATAATAAACCCCATAACATCCAACTCAAAGAACCATTAAACCTAAAATTTAAATTCTCTAAAATAGACAAGTACAATTATTAATCAATGACACCATTTTTCTATCCTAAAACCAAAAGTACTAAGAAACTCATAGTACAATAGAGCAAATTAGCAGCATAACATATAAATCTAATGTCAATACAAGTAACAAACATTGAATAAATTCAAACCCATAAATTCTAAAAAGCAGAACAACCAATACTAATCAGAAAAATCAGTTAAACTAGGCAAAAAATATAGAAACTTTCGTAAAAAAAAAAATCAAAGTAATTAGGAAAAGGCAAACAAATTCATAGACTAATGTCACCGCAATTAACTTGCAAATTGAAAATACTCAACAAAAAATAAATTAAAAAATTACCCACGATTTCTAAGAAACAGAACAACAAAAATGACTAAGAAAAACATCGAAATTAAGCAAAAGAAGAAGAATTACCTTGGCAAATAAAGAGGGTTTGTAAGACCCAAAAAGGGAGGAAGCAGGATTACTAGTAGTGGACATTAAACTCAAATGAAAACGGTTTAACACCATTACAATTGACTAATTAGAGCTCAAAGATTGTAACTTTAGCCTGAAAATGAAGATCTTAGCATCGAAAATGGTGGAAATAGGATGAATTAATGGTGTATTTTCCGTGGGGATGAAAGAGGGTGCTGAGAGAAGGAAGGGAGAGGATGGCTTGAAAGGGTTCAGGGTTTTAGCCTTTTAGGATCATGGACAACTGAAATAGYAAAATCGGTTTAATTTTCTTGTCTTTCTTGAGAAATAKTCCTTTTTTWAAAAAAATTTACAACTTGKATAGATGTGTRGTATAACCGGTTGTATCTATCGAGGTATCGTATAATCAKACACATTTAATTCCTTTCATTTCATTTGAAATCTATAAATAAATATAATTACTAAAACAGAACATGCTTACATAAGTCTTTGCCACATATCACGTCCTTATGAAAAATTTTCTCTCRAAAACATATAATTAAATCATTKTATTTTAATTTATTCTTTTTATTTTTTACAATTTTTACCTACCCAATTTTCAAAAATAAATAATAAATGCAATTTTGTTTAAGTACTATATTAAATTAGTTTAGGAGTACACTTTTTAAGGAGTATATTCAATGCCTCATTTACTCCTTACTCTTTTGATTATCAATTCATCATCTTTCTATATACTATGACTAGTATTTGATGCACGCGATGCGTGCTTGAATATTTTTTATGCGATAAATTTTTTCTTTTTTTGCATAATTGCTAAAAGTAAAAAATTAAATGTTAAACATATTAATTTCTAAATGATACGAAATATCTTAATAGCTGCTATTGATCAATAACAATCTTAGAAAATTGTGTTTTTTGGTCAAACTATATAGTGTCGTTGTCAAATATATAATATCATTGTCAATATATATAAATCATTGTCAATTCATTTTTTCGTACTTTATTGTACTTGTTCCAACACATGGCCCCACGGTCCCACCGAGAATCTTTTTACCCTCTTTCACATGATGTCGGACACTTGTTAGCTTATTATTGGTCACAGAATTTGATTTTTTTATGTTTTGGGGAAAGAACGCAAAATTACAAAAAATACCATGCTATTAATCAATAGCAACTATAGAAGGAATCAGGTCTCGAAATAATTAGCCATCAAATGTAATTAAGGAAATTGCAATAACACTCACAATGATAAGCTTTAAAAAAAAAAACTAAAGAGTTAGTCTAGAACACAAAAACATCCAAGGAGCATATCCCGGCTCGGTGGTGCCATTTCGATCGAGGTAGTGATAGGGCTCTTGTTTCTTCTAGATACATGGAGGAAGCATGTTGGCAAGAGCAAAAAGGAGTCCGACCCGGTGGATTGTCCATATTTCTGAATCTAAGATTACTCTCATATGCATTCCATAAGGATATCTAGTGCCTATCAAAGGATTCTCACTCATATCATAGTGCAATTTCCCTTCATCGAAGTAGGTATTCTAGAACCTGACTATATTCAGATAGCGGATCTCACGAGGACCTCCTTGGAAAACTAGAGAGTTTGGTCTCTTATAACTCAAGTAGTCTCTGAGTCTAAGTGTCGGTGCCTTAAATACATGCTTTCCCTAGCCTTTATTTTCTTCTTTAGGATCCTCTGTGCATCTAGCTTTGATGCATTGGCCTTCTTCTTCTCAAATAATTTTTATGGCATCGAATAAAGGTCTCTGCGCCTTAGGAACATAAGAACTAGAATGAAATTCTCTTCTTTAGGTGTGACCGACTGAAATTCTTCTTAGAACACTTATTCGGAAAAAGTGGAGAAGTCTTATGAAAATTTTCATGTTCCTCCCTTAGTAAGAGGGCGGATGGTCATTTGAACCTTTCTAGTGTCTCGCGGCTTGTGACTGGGATGGCTGATTGTTTGAGCCTTTGGCCTTGAGTTGGGAAAAATCTTATATTCCTCTTTTGCCTTCTCATTCTTCCTCCGAGCTAGCTTAACTCGTGTCTTTTGCATTTCATGTATATTTTGGACTAAATCACCGAGTGTGATGATGGAATCAAAGAGGCAACGTTGGGGGTCACAATTGAGCCGCAAAGTCCTTTATTCATTGTTATGTAATGCTTGGTAGAAGAGTTTTGAGGAAGACTTATAGCATTATCATCCGGAACACCTTTAACAATTAGAGGGTCATCATCATTAGACTGACTCGCAAGAGGTATGTTCACTTGGGTTCCTCCTAGTCGTGCCCTTAAATCCGTCATGTTGAATGCCTTCCATAGACAGGGTCAAATGTTGTTACAAGTGTAAAGAGATATTTAAGATTAGAACAACTAGGTGATTAGGCTCTCCTTGAACCTTCCAACGTCTCGTGTTGGGCTCCCTTTAGTGTTGTCATGGCCTTGGATGATCTGACCTAAATGATTACCCAGTTTGCTTTTGCGAATAGTTCCTTCGGACCTATTTTGTTGACCCTCCGATTTGGCCTAATCAGGTATGACACACCCTTGCTAAGATCCCCAGGCGGGCTAAGCACGACCCTTTGAGTACCTAAAACAAAGTAGATAATCTTTCCGATCATCTCCCTCTGATGCTCAAGTCAGCAAATGGGTAAGGTAAGTAATAAAAGTAAATAAATGAAGGTAATAGGGAAAACATAAAGACAATCTCCCTTTTTGGTGAAAGACTGAGTGATTGATGATTGATTGCATGATTGAGAGTATGAGAATGTGCCATAATGAGAGTTATTTATAGTGTATGACAATCATTGAGCTGTCAATAAAAAGGATGACAAGTGTCACTCAATAAGTGGCCTTTTTAGATGTTAAGTTCACATAATTGGGCTTAATTTCTTGGGTTAATCCGGTAATGCTCTTATATTGAGCAATCTCAAAGGGCATGTGGCCTAATAAAAAGCTTACATTTGGTTTATCGTGATTTTGTCACATAAATCTTACTTAAACTTATTAAAATGAGTCGTCGACGAGAACATGACCTTAGAAATAATTTATCTTAATTTGACAATAAAATTTGATTTAGGGAATCATAAATGGACAATTACGATTCATGATATTGTTAGGTTACATCTAAATTTAATTTATTCAATCATTTATTAATCGTGACACAATTTTACTACTCCGTATAAAGTTTCAATTAATTTTATATGTGATTGTTATTTGTCAAAAACTTTTTACAAGTTAGTTTGTTAAAATGGTAAAAAGTATAATGATTATCCATATTTTTGCTTCTAAATTTTGAGTTTTACATTAAAGTTTCAGGGCATATTGTATAATCATAAAGGGAGACCATAGGTCCATAACTCTCTCTTGGCATATGTAATAGAGATTTACACGTACACGTACGCATAAATGTACAACACCATTATAATTAATAATTAATTAATTATGATGATGATTGATAAATTACAGCATTTTTATAATTATATTATATTTTGATGAAATTTAAGTTTAATTGTGCGAAATATAATCAATGCAAGCCTTATGTGCACACGAGATTAGTTTTCAAAAAACAAAGCTTCTAAATAGTACGGAGTAAATTATATGGTACAACCACACTCATTTTTATTTGTGGCTGATTTTCAATAACTTTACTATCAATTTTAACTAGATTTAGCCCTGTGCAATGCACGATTTTGACAGATGAAATTTGATTAAATTAAATTTTTGTTAGAGTATAATAATAAAAACAAGTATGACCTACATAGTAGAAATAAGAATAATTAATAATTAAAATGATAGATAGAAAATGATATTGACAAATTCTTACCAAAAAAAAGATAGAAAATGATATTGACAAATTCTTAGATTAATCTCATGCGTTGCACGGTTTTGGACAAATAATATTTATTTGTTAAAATTTTGTTAGAAGATGATTAAATTAAAAAATTAATATAAAGTATATAGTAATCTCTATTATATAAGCCAGGGGAGGCATGGTGTCCCCCTATGAAATTACCTAGGTACCCTTAATGATTTGACTATTTTGAAAATATATATTAAAATTCAAATATAGTTATAAAACTTAACACTAAAAATGGAAATAATTGCTCACAGTTTAATGCATTTATTCTAACAAATAAATATGAAATTATACCATTAAATTATTTTATCAATTAATACACAATTAAGTACTCTTTATTACATATAAACAAATAATATCAAGTTCAATCTATTCAAAAGACAAATAGTTGCTAAAAAATATATGAACAAACCAAAGTATACATTAATGAAACTATACTATTTTCTACATAAAATTCAAACAAATGAGGTACCGATTATTTTTATTATCAATTATGGCTTGAAATCGTAGCATTCAACTTCTTCAAAAATAATATTCATCCATATTAATTTAATACTAAAAAGGAAAAAAGGAACATTTGGAGTGGGAAGACCTAAGCACAAACCGACAAAAAGCAAGGGCAAATTATAACTAT